>PVIW01002045.1:201577-231625 GCA_004026585.1 Noctilio leporinus
CCCCCCCCCCCCCCCCCCCCCCGGAATAACCGTATCCTCAGGAGCTACTGATAGACAGAAGGCTGCCTCTGCTCAAGGTGGAAAACATTCAAGGGATAATAGAGACTCGAATTTGATGTCAAGTCTCCCTGGATCGACACTTTGCAAACCATGACTGGACAGGGTGCTAGAGGAGAGTTCATGTTAGGCAGAAGCATCAGCAAGAAGATTAAAGCCCTGGCTGGTGGCACAGTGGGTAAGGCACCGCTCTGCGAACCCAGAGGTCGCTGGTTCGATTCCCAGCCAGGGCACGTAATCAGGTTGCAAGCCACGTCTCCAGCCAGGTCTGCAGCTGGAGTCAGGTGAAAGGCAACTATACATTGATGTCTCTCTCCCTCTTTGCCTCTCTCCTTTCCCCTCTCTCTAAAAATAACAAAATATTTTTAAAAAATGTTTTCTAATTATCTGAGTTATCTTTTTAAAAAATTCTAGATTAAAAGAAGTAGGGTCTTTGGGTCTTGGAAAGATAGGCGCTTGAGGGAAAGGTTATTAAAATTTCGGATGGCTTCCACTTTAATGAAGTTTTCTTTAATTTGTAAATGCAAAACATATATATTTTTATGCAATGCCTACTCTAAGCCTCTCCCAGGAAAAGCCATTCAGATCTTTAGCCCATTGTTGATATTAGGAGGTCTTTGTGTTACTTTATAGAAATTTTAAAATATATTCTGAAATAGAGCCCTTTTCTATTTTTGACACTTTGCATTTACCTTTTTTTTGGTGTTTTTTCTATGCAAAACACATCTAGGAAAATGCACAAATCACACATGGTGAGAAAGTTCGATGCTTTTTCACAAATTGATTGTACTCCCTTCCATTCCAGACACCCAAGAATCACAGTTGTGACTCTCCAGGTCCCATCTTCCCAAAGTACTCGTTATTACTTAAAAATATAGATGAACCTTTCTTCTGTTTTGAATTTATGTTAAGTATGATCCCATAGCATGGCCTTTTTTGTTTCTGGCTAAGTTGTTCATACATATGTTCACGATATTTATCCAAGGCGGTGTATAGATTTGTTGTTCGCTTATTTTATTATTGTATACTATTTACTTATGTAAATATACCACAGTTTAAATTTCCAAACTATTGTTCATGCCAACTTCTACATTTTTGGCTAATTTTAAATACTAATATAATTCTTCTGCATAGTTTTATGTACACACACAAGGTTGGGCAAAAGTATGTTGACATTGTGAGTATGCGAACACCTTGTTTAGTTTTGTATTAGTATTTATCAATTACTGTAATATTTTGCATATGAACAACTATAAATCTAGTTTTGCCCCACCCTGTAGATGAGTATACACGTTTTTGTTATGGGCACAAGTAAGGGAAGAATTTCTGGCCTATAGGGTATGCATTGGTTTAGCTTTAGTAGTTAATAAAGCTGTGTTTTCTCATGTTACATTTCCTCATCCGTACCGCTTTGCCTTACTTTTCTTCAAATGCACGAAGTATCTTTTAGCTGTGTCTTATCTACTGTTTCATCTCTTTATCTTCCAGATGTCTGCTTTTATTCGATTCTTGCCCCACTTGGTTTAGATGGGTCTTATAGTCTGTCAGGTGCTCTAGTTTTGTAAAACAAATATGTTTTCCTATTTCCAATTAAATGCTGGGCCCTGTATATGCAAATATTGTAAAGATAGTTCGATAACTGTGAATGATAGCATGTTTTTTCTACAAGGAATTGACATTTGTTTCTGGTGAACAATTGGTCTGTGGGCTCCAGGAAGTTCATGTTATTCCAATCCAATGACGATTTTAGGTGTTTCCCAAACTGGTTTATTCTTGTTGTCTTTTACTGATAGGTTTCCTTTGACGTCACAAAGGTGCAACCAGACCCTGTTCTCCTTCTTCGGGGCCCAGAGCTCTGTTGCGCTCCATCCACGTGAAGCTGCACAAAGCTCAGCCCAGCCTTGCCCTTCAGCTGTTGTCCGGGAGTCACCAGCCCCTGGATAAACACGCAGTTCAAACTGCGGGACTCACTCTCCACACCTGCCCTCCCATCTCAAAGTTGATCCCTGAATTCCTTCCTTTCCCAGCGTGGTGTTTTCCCAGTAACTTCAATTTTGATTTTTTAATTCAATTTTTCTAGTTACTGAGTGAAAGGGTTAGTCCAAGTCACCCACCCTCCGCTGCCTGGAGCCTTTAAACACTGCCTTAAATAAATGTTTAAAGGCAAAAAATATATATTTTCTAGTTCCCCTCACACCACCTCCCCATTCTGCTGAAGGCTGTTAAGTAATAGAGTCAGTTAGTTGTAATAGGGAACAAATGAGGTGAGTTATTTGTCCCTAGCCCAGGAGATGATGCTATAGATTTTTTCAAGGCTTGTAATCCTGTTTAAAGCTTTAGGGTTTTAATTATTACTTTAATTTGGTCTTTCAAAAATACACCTATGAGCTGTCACATTACTTTTCGCCTTTAGACCCAGATGGACATTATTGATCTAAAATGGAGAATGGGTCGTATTGTTTACGCAATGAAAGGAGCCATGTCATCACTATAAAAATGTAAACAATTTGGCGGTACGTATTTTTTATTTTTGCATCTGATACAGAAGTGATAAAACTATACACCCAATACTGATTTCCTCTGGGATAGTCCACTGAATGGAACCCCGTTATTTAAAAGGGATTTTAACTTTGGGTTTGGGGAAAATGTAAATATTTCCCCCATTCCTGGCAAAAGAGTTCCTGGTTCAGCTTCATTTAGCACTGCACGTTGGTATGTTTCTCCTTTTTATGCCCCTCATCCATCAGTATGAAACAACATATACTTCATGCTCCATTGATCTGAAAATTGTTTCATTCTTTTGTCCCCCACCCTCTTTCACACACAAACACATGCACACACACTCCATATTACAATTCCTGCACGTTCTATTCCTCCTCTGTGAAAAGATTCCACTGGCTTCACAGATTTTGAAGTAAAAATTGTTGAAAAATACAAGAAAGGAGAGAGAATAAGCAAATGCTTTTCTCTCTCCCCTCATTGGCAAATTCATCTCTTCGCTACAATTCGAACATGTATTAGTCTACAGTCAATGTATTCCTTCAGTTTCATATTTTTAAGATATATGGTTCTGAATTCAATAGAAAGAGATAAAAAACACTTGAAGTAAAGGACCCCACATTGTTATCACTCTGTTCAACAGACAATTTTGTTCTCTTCTGAGATAAAGAGCACATGGTAGAGTAGTAAATGTCCTCACTATAGCTTGAATATGCTCCACCCCGCAATTCATGAAGTATATTGAAATTCTAATATCCCCTAAAGGATATTACTAGGAAACAGGAATTTTAGGAGGTGATTGGCTCATGACAGTGGGAACTGTCATGAGTAGGATTATTGCCCTTATTAGAAAGACTCAAGAAAGGTCCCTTGTCCCTTCTGCCTTGTCCCAATAATTAATAAGTACAGCAAAAACACAGTCATCTGTGAATGAGTAGGCCCTCACCAGACATTGAATCTCCCAGAGCCTTGATCTTGTACTCCCCAGCCTCTGGGACTGTGAAAATTCAATTTATTTTGTTAGCCACCCAGTCCATCATATGTTAGTTACATAGCCACCTGGATGAGCTAAGACAACCTATTTTTAAGCAACTTAAAGATAATCAAATGTAGGTTAATGGACACTGGATTTGTATGTTCATTTGTGAGGACATCACAAAGTCAAGGGAAAAAAAATTAGCCAACTGTGAACAATATCTTAAGCATTCGTTAACATGAGGCTTATGAATTTTGATTGCAAGGCTTTCAAAATCTATCTTAGGTTACTTATTCTTACAGAGAAATTTGATTTTAATATTGCCAGGATTTTTTTTTTTTTTTTTTTTTCTATAACCATTAGCCTGGTGAAAGGAAAATGGAGAAGAAAACAGAATATATACAAATACAAACCAACACTGAATGTTACCTTCTTTGATATTTTCTAGTAGCAAACATTGACATGCTACCTCAGGAGAAATTTTATCTGGTGGCAGAGACCCCAAGACAATTAAATTTGATGTTGAGCCTAACAAGTATTTTTTCTATAAATATCATGCCAGTATAAAAGCTGGTTGCTAATAAGGTGAGTGACTGAAATGTCATCTCAGTTGCTTCAGAATGTTTGTGTAAGCATATTATTTTTTAAGACATAATTTAACCATGAATTAGAATTCTACATGGTATGTTGACATCAATTCCAGGTGGAATATAAACTTGAATATGTGCCACCCAGTATTTTCAGATGATATGGGTTTTCATGAAAATACAATGTAAGAAGAATACCCTGAAGGTCACCCACTTTCAATTACTACCGGGTGACCTATTATAGTCAAAAGGTCTACAGTTGTCATGTGACTATATAACAATTTAGTGTACTTTTACGGGAAGCTTTCAATAACATAGTGGGACATTATGATAGTGCAGTTTTACATTTTTTTTCTTATAATAACAGTTATCAAGAGTTCATATACTGTATTTGAATACCTAGCATGAAGTTGGAGAAAAAGAAGAAATGTTATGAGATTTTTGAAGAGAACATTTGAAGGCTTTCAAACTTATTCATTTTTACTTGATTATTTAGCTATTTATTCTATATATGTATATTGAGTTTGTACATGTCACATACAAAGGGTGACCCCCAAAAGAAAAACAGAGTTATCTTCTGGAGCGCAGGCTCCTTGAGCAGAGGCTTCCCCCACCATAATGAGTGCTCAAGGAGCCCAGCTGTATCTGTGTACCAGCTGGTGTTGTTGTGAGAGGCTGCATTTGGCTTCAGTGAATGTTTTTGAAGACTCAGTGCATTTGGCCATTTTATGATGGGTGATTTATGAGCACACCTGCCCACACCACATGAGTGTTCAGCAGTTTTTGACCAAAAATAGCCTGACCCCCATGCCCCACCCTCCCCATCCACCCAGTCTCATCCTAAGTAATTTTTTTGTTTCCCAGATGAAAAAAACATAGTCCTCACAGGAAAACATTTTGCAGATGTGGAAGAGGTAAACCAAAAAATGGCAGAAGCACTAAAAGGCATCAAAGTTGACAAGTTCAAAACCTGTTATGAGCAGTGGAACAAAAGCATCTTGATAGGTGTATTGCACCAAACGGAGAGTACTTTGAAGGTACCTGGAATTTAAACATGTAAGAATAAATACACAAGTTTTTTATGAAATTACAGTATTAGGTGCAGAAAATACTGAGATGAAACAGTTGCTGACAATCAGAGTTGTTAGTCTCACTGTAGGACAAATTGACTAGAAAATGACAACCCGCAAGATGTACTTTTTTTTTTTTTTTTTAACAAGTGCCCTGCATTTTTATGTGGTGGCTATGATTACTTAGGGACTAGACATAGAGGATGAGTTCTTTCATATGAGACCAGGTTAGAATATAGCATTTTGCCTACAAAATCCTGTCTCCCCCAGGATGCAAACAGCATGTATGATGGATGCAAAATGCTACAAAAACAAGTATATGAGTAATGCTGAAGTATGTAAAATTTGCAAACTAGAGTAATGCAGGAAATAAGGCAGTGCAAAATGTTTAATAACTCTGAAAGCAAAGAGCCATGGATATTTTGACAGGATAATGTCAGAATCTAATTTAATTGTTGCACTAATGACTGTGCAACCCTCTAGAAGATGAATTAGAGAGTGTGCCAGTGACTTGTCTGTGTACTTTCTAATCTATTTTCTTCCTTTGTATTGCTCTGTGCTCTTTTTCAAGGTAACTGTATTTCCCAGAATCCCCTTCTCTCTGCCTTCTAAAATGTTTCGTTCCATAAGACACCTTGGTAGAAGTTTCATATTTCTTACTTTTCCTTTGGCTTCCTAGAGTGCCTCTGAGGGATGGGCTGCCACCAGGTAGATATTTCTTCCACTGTTGCTCTTCACACTGAAATACTCCTCTAGTACTCTGGGCTCCTTGTGGCTGATTTTGTGTCATGTGGTTAGTATACATGTTCCCATGGGACACCCAGCTCGATGGGGTGGTCATTTCTTTCTGCTGTTAACTTCCAAGTGTTCGGGTTTTTTTTTATGACTAATGTGAAAAGGTATCTATCTGTCTATCCTATCTACAGATATGGGGCAAAGTAGATCTGCAGTTGTTTGTATAGAAAATAATACAATAATTAATAAGTAATAATACAAGGCTAACCTGGGCTTCACAGACTCACAGCTGTAAACCTACTTTTGCCCTATCCTGCAGAGTTCAAGGATCTCTAAATAATGAAGGGCCTAGAGTTTGGGGTACTTTTTTGTACCCCAAATCCTACCAACATCTCTAAATCAGAGTCTACAGCACCATGCATACACTTCATCTCCTCTTTCCAGACTTTGAAAGCCAGGATGTACTACTAAAATGCAGAGTCCTCAGTTGTAGGTACAACATATCCAAACAGCTAACCTTTTTTTTTCCAATTGTCAGATTGTTACATCTTAGAATGGACGTAAAAAAAAAAAAAATTGACTGTAGGCAGGCTGGTGAGACATCAATAGTCAATAGTCCTGCTGGTCTGTGCCTTTTTTGTTTGTTTGTTTTTAACCAGTGATGTAGTCTTTTGAAAGCTAAAACAATTGTTTCATGGATCTCTCTACTATTACAATGATTCTGATGCTCTATCGTGGTGAGAAGATTATTTGCTTAGGTTTTCTCTTCTCATTACATCATTGTGATCCATCCTCTGTGGACATAGAGGTCTCAGAAATGACTCATCTGCCAAATTTCAACTGCAGCTTTGTTTCTAAATGCGTACAGTTTAACTCAGAAATAATCCCATTACATACAAATGTACACCTGCTATTTGGGAGGGCGAGGACCTCTCTTGAGACATCTGTAGTCAGGGTCATTGGAGCCATGGTCCCTTGTTAATACTTAGAGGGGATTAATTATAGTAATTATAGAGCACAAAATGAATGGTGTTTTCTTCCTATTTTCATAATGTTAAAATGAAGAGCTTTTGTAGTTATTCTAAATATGGCCCATCTATTTCACATTAGCCAGAAAATAACAACAAAGATAAAGAGGAACAGCATTAATTAAGTACATACAGTGTGGCAGATGCTGTGAAACATGTTAAATACAATATCTCTAATTCTTCTTGTTTAATCTAAGGAATGGATGCTATAGGAATTAAATCCATTTCTTACAGCTAAAGCAACATATGAATTCAGCTATCCTATATTTCAAGTCCTCTACTTTCTCTTCCGAATGCATATGGATTCTCTCTCATATTGAAATTGCCCATATTTGTTAAAGATATAAGTGAATTAATAAAGAAATGAATTAATTATGATGTAGCCTAAAGCTTAGACCCTTAATTTCTATATAATATACTTTCTAAGTCGTTAGTGTGATCAAACCAGTTATATAAATTTTCTTGATAACAGAGACTATGACTGATGTATGGCCTATAAAAGAACATAATACTTAATTGAATATATATATATATATATATATATACACACACACACACACACATATATATATATATATATATATATATATATATATATTAAAAAAGGATAATTCCTGGAAGAAATGGTCACATGGGTAGTCATATTGAAACCATGAACTCATTTCTTCATGCAGGAACAACAAAGTAGGGTATTAGACTATTTAGGGAGTTAAAATTGTGTAGGTTGGCTGCCAGCTATGGTTATTAACTACAGTTGCATGATAACAATTGCAAGACATACTTGGAATGAAATACAGAGGAAATAGAGTAAAGGCAGAGGAAATTAATGGGAATTGGGAGGTTAGAAAAGGAGGGTTATGATAGAAAAAATAAAAGTAATAATTAGCAAAGACATGGTAGATTTCATTCTTTCCCAGGACTAGGAAGTTATAAACTAATGGTCTTCTGACATAGGACAGGTTTATGTGAATGGCTAAGAAAGACATGGCATGGTGAGGAGACATGCCAGCTGTAGGAGGAAGGAGTGGTAGACCATGACTTTGACAGAAGAGAACAGCATTAGATGCAGAATATCTAGGATATATCTCCCTGTTGACCCCCCATGCCCAAGGCCACCCAAAGCTCAAAAACCAAGAAAATAGCTTCAATAATAACAAAAATGAATACTAGTGATTAAGCCTACTGGTACCAAATTTGGCTGTGTCTTGCTAAGTAAATGGCTTGCATTTTTCATGAGCATAAACACCTAATAAAATATTTCTTACTATTGTTATCATTTTATAGATGAACAAACATGCCCAGAGCTACTAAGATAATTGGCAGAGGCAAAAATCAAACCCACATCTGTCAGACTCCATGTGTCTTTCTATCATAACATTATTCTATGCCCACTTCCTCTCGTAACAAACCCCCAGTAAAGAAGCCAAAGTATTTAGCAGATATAAGGTGAATTTAGGTTTGAGCCCAAACATCTACATAGGAATCAGATGTTAAACATAAAACATGAGAGTCACATTTACTAGGTGTCATAATGAGAAATTATGGGACATTTAGTGAAACCAGCTGTAATACTGTTTGAGGATTAGTATTTTTCTTTCCTTTAAAGGTTTATTAGCTATATTCTTATTAGATCCTGGAAAAGAGAGATGATAAAGCCTGGATTATTCTCTGTACAAATGACAGGAAATGAATGATGACTGGCTGAATACCTGCTGTATCTCAAGCACTATACAAAGCGTTGTTAGAAAGCACCCCTACTTAACCCACTAAGAGCTATAAAATCTCACCCCGTTTCACAGATGAAATGAGGAGGGGGTCATAATTACTTGCTCTGGGTCCCACTTCTAAAGGCACAACAACTAGGGGACTCTGCTTTCCAAGCCAGAGCCCTTCCCACAACTGGGTGCTCATTAGCTGAGAGGGCATGGGCAGCAGATGGCCGATGGTTGAATCACTATGCTTCTCCCTCCATGTTGCTAGTATGACAGCCACTGGAAATTGTTTGGAGGCCCTAGAGGAGCAGAAAAAGGCCATGACAAGGATAATTAGGACTTGCCAGATGGATGTTGATGCCGGATCTCTGGGAACCTAGCAATTTGAACTATCCACCTCAGTCCTGAGAAGAGATTTATGCCACTTTTATTTAGAGAGACACAATAGATGATGACTATGGCAACAATAGTAGAACAACACAATAAGAACATCATCCAATGGATACAAAGGCCAATAAAAAGCTGGAAGTAGATTAAGCTATGCACAATTATCAGCATGTATATATGCAAAAAGACAATGCAAGATTTGGGTATCAAAGGAATTACAGTATATAAAACATTTCAATAAGACAAATGGATCAGGTTCTAAGATTAATACAATTATGGAGGAGAGGGCCATCTGTGAAGCCATCGACACCATCTGCTTAGCGTCTTCTTTACCTTGTCCACATGGAAGTCTTGGAATTATCTTCCCTTCATGTTAGATATAATCCCCTTAATGTGGAAGAACATATACACTGATACCTTTGAATAACAGATTCCTATAACTAACTCTCTGGTTCATAGTTCATGCCTATCAAGGCCCATCAAGGACTACTTTTTTTAACTGAATATGTTGAGCTAATGGGAAGAGAATGCGCAAACTATTTCAAGTGAGCTATCCAGAAAGCCAAAGAGGCTAATTGTTGTTTGGTTGCTCATCCTCTCCAAGGTTTAAGGTTACCATGAGTCCATCTTTTCAAATCCCAGAAATAGTAGGTAGTCCAAGTCACTGATATTGCAGTGCTAAGTTCATCTCCCCGAATGATGATGACCTAATAAATGTTTGCCATCCAGAGGGATTTTTGTCTTCAAAGCTTTTAGAAGACCCTGAAATGGGGTCTGAGAAACCCCATTGTTCAATTTTATATTTTTATCTGGTCACCAGGACATAATATTAATAGATGTTGCTGACATTCTTAACTCCCGGTTCATAATACACTTTTTATAACCTAGCCTTTATCTCCCCAATGTGATTTGCATCTCATTTGATCAGTAGTAGTATCATATCCCAGAAAGGACTTTATGTAGAAAGGATATAATCATCCTGGCTGGTGTGGCTCAGTGGATTGAGTGCCAGCCTGTGAACCAAAAGGTCACCGGTTCAATTCCTAGTTGGGGCACATGTCTGGGTTATAGGCCAGGTCCCTAGTTAATTGATGGGTTGCAAAAGACAACTGATCAATGTATCTCTCCCACATCAACGTTTCCCTCCCTCTCTCTCTCTCAAAATAAATAGAACATTTTTAAAAAGAAAAGCTATAACCTTCATTATGGGAATTTCCCCTAGATCCAATCAAGAAAAAATAGCACTACTCTGGATTTCTGAAACAGAAATAATGGAGGAAACTGCTCTATTGAGGAACTCTTGAAAACCCAAATAGCTTACCATAAGGCATGCCAGATATTAGCAACAGAAGGAGCTTCTACCATCAGTAGCTTAAAAGAAAAAGAAGTGGGAAAAGCAGAGTTCACACATTGCAGAGGAAAATGGAGACAGGTGCGTCACCAGGGGGCACTAGGACACATGCCACTGCTTGGGAGACCCTATTGATGAAGAGGGCAGATGAGCATCCTGACTGTTCACGTACTCATTTTTTCACTACAAGTTCCTGTATGTCTAGACTGAACAGGAAAAAAGTTTAAAGATAGTACATAGGGTTTCCACAAAAACTTCAGCCAGTTTCCCCTAATACGAACAGACAGAACCGTGGTAGGTTACCACTAACTAATCTCCGGATTTGACTTGGATGTCACCGGTTCACCACCAGTGTCGTTTTACCATTCCAGGATCCAAGGGAGGATACCATATGGCGTTTAGTTCTTGTTTCTTGTTTTCATTTCTTTCCGTAGAGGTTTCCAGAGACTGAGGCCAGGCAGTGACCATCCTAGAAGGGAGGAATGCAGCCTGCTAGGAGTAAGTGTACCTGTAGTTCACTGCAGAGCAGGTAGGGCAGGGTGTCGCTGGGATGCCAGTCACAAGACTAGCACCCTGAATGGTACCCTCTCGTTTTAGTCACAACCTCTTGGAAGCTTCCGATATACTGTACTCTCATCACTATATTCAATCTCCACATGCATTATTAATGATCTGCCTTAAAAGTTAGGTATTATGCTGTCCTCAGGTCAAAGAACCATTAATAAATATAATAACGTAAACCGAAGTTTATCGGCACTTTCCATTTGCTATATTGAAGTTTTGAAATCAGCATAGTCATTTCTTAACGGATATATCAAAAGTCTGTAGGCCATGCTAAATGCATTACTGTTTTATAACTGTAATAAAATTGGGCAACTCTTTTCAACTCTGAATTAGGACATTTGTCTACAAAATGGGAGGAATTGCATATGGTCTTAAAGGTTTCCATTTAAGGAGGTAAACTTGATCTTAATGATGTTTGCCTTCGACAGTGGGTGATGGTGATGTCCATCTAGGTCGAAGTTGACTTTATCACTCTATTCATTCCCGTTGGCAAGTGATTATGGGTCATGCTCAGACTGAGAGTTAATTTCGAATGGCACACTTTGGTTGTTCAACAAAACTCAACCTTTCATCCTCCCCCAAAGGACAGATTATAAACCCATTACAGGTGAATGAAGCCTGATATCTGTGTAAACTCATCAAAAAAAAAAAAAAAATGCTGGCTTTACATTGATTCTCTTCATTCAAGTGGCCAGCCACTGGACTAGAGCTAACAGAGGAGCAATGGCCCAGAAGAGGTCTCCGATGTCATTGGAAGTAAGCAGAAGGGACTGCATTGTCTGCGGTTAACCACATATTGTATTTTGGCCGCTTTGTATCTATTTTTTGTGGAATCCAATACAGTTTTCATTTTTAGTGAACAAGCTTTGGACTTGTTATGTTTGTTCCCAGCAAACCACAAGGAATTGAAGTCAATTCACACAGCCCAAGAGGCATGAAATTTTCATGTACAAATCTCTCAAATGTTTAATGGGCCAAGGTGGTGATTTAGAATTTCATAATCACAGGGCCCCAGCCTTTCCTGCAAACTTGCTTGTAACTATCAGTGGAATCAAGAAACACCACTGAGGAGACTATAATGGACAAGAAGACTAAATTAAATGCGTGCAACTTCTATCTCTGCTTCTTAACTTTTGTGTGCCTTCAGAGTCATTAGATGCTCCATCTCTTGAGTGTGAAAAGCATCACTCATTCTAGAATAACATCCACGGCCTGCTGCCTTTTCCCCTTATAAAATCCCAATTTTGTCCAGGTCCCTTTCCTTCCCTAAGCCATCCAGCCTTTCTCTAAGAAAGTTAGCCTGTATCTGTTGAAGTCAGTTATAATGTTCTTATTTGTTTTGTCAAATAAGACATGAGTTATGATGTCTTATTTGTTGGTTTAGAACATTGCTTGTGACATAATCTCTCCAATGAAAAAAGATACCAGAGGTTCTTGAGAAAGGATTTCATCCAGAAGGATGCTGCTTTTCCTGCTTGAATCTGTCATGTTTGAGTGTGACAGATAAAATTGTGGCATTGCTCCTGGACCAGTAGTTCAGTTGGTTAGAATGCCATCCCCACATGCCAAGGCATGGGTCGGATTCCTACTCAGAGAACATTCAAGGATCAACCAATGAATGCATCAATAAATGGAATAGCAAATCAATCAATCAATCTCCCTCTCTCTCTCACCAGTTTTTTAAAAATGCTGCATTCTTGAAACCATAGAAGCAGCCAGCCCAAAATCTAGTCAACACTGGGTATGGCAGAAAAGAAACAAAGGCTGTATCCTCAATAATGCGCTCACCTTATTAGCAAAAGGTGGGTCATGGAAGAACTGGGTAAATAACATTAACTTTTTTTTTTTTATTTTAAAATTTTTTTACTTAAAAAAATTTTTTTTATTCATTATTTTCAGAGAGGGGGAAAAGGAGAGAGGCAGAGAGGGAGAGAAACACCAATGTATGGTTGCCTTTCACCTGCCGCCAGCAACAGACCTGGCTGGAGACCTGGCTTGCAACCTGGTTATGTGCCCTGGCTGTGAATCTAACCTGTGACCTTTGGGTTTGCAGGCTGGTGCCTTATCCACTGTGCCACCAGCCAAGACAACATTAACATTTTTAATCTTTGTTTTAACCCTTACATCTATATTCAGTCTAAACTCGAGGATTTGGAATTTCCTATTGCTTGTGATTGATAATAGTTGATACAATCAGAAGTTGATACAATCTCATACAGCGTCTGATGCATGATGGGATTTTTGTAAGTCTTGGTTCTCTTTTCTGTTTTCCCCAATGAACATCAGGCATCTCTGAGGCAGATTGTGTCATCACAGGACCTAACGAAAGGATCCAAAAGAGTGTGTGTTTGAATAAATTAGCTTGGTGTGTATATAGTAGATACTAAAGGAATGAAACATCTATTTTAAAGTTTTGTTTCTTTCTGACAGAGAAAGGGAGACTTCCAGTTTCCAGGAGTGATTTTTTATTACCTGTGAAGCCTCAATATCCACAGAGTTCAAGGGCAAGAGAGAAAATAAGACAAATCTCAAAAATCTCCAAAGGAGGCAATAAAAATGGGAAAGTGCACACCGGCCCAGACAGAATGACAATTCCAGGGCATTTATTAGACGCAATTACCTGTACCTGGCTTACAAACACCACTCCGAGAGCCTCCCATTTATTCCCACTTACGAATGTCAAAACTGTAATTTTCACTTGTCCTCTTCTCTTCTTTCAGGAATGACCCCTTTTGCCTGGCTGTTGACTTCCTTCTCCCTGTTGTTCCACTAATGGCATTCTACAGCATTTCTTGACAGGGATACCTGGCATGACTCAAAGGCTTATAGATGCACTGTGACTGCCAGTTGCTTTTATCAATTTGCTCCCCAGCTCCTGGTCACATGACCAACCAAGGTCAACACTTACTGCTCTGCAGTGAGTTAGAAGCACGTAAAATTCTATTTATTTGCCCACGGTCATTAGTGGAATGGATGTCTAATCCAGAAGAAGAATCACAGTTATCTGCCGTAGTCAGGGACCTCTTTGTTTGGAAGACCCTATTTTGTTGATAATTTACTGTACAGACGTTGAGTACAGAATTGTCAACTGTGTCCAGCATAGCTTGTGATAATATGTCACAACACTGCCCAAACAAAACAGAATGTGACTTTTCAGAGCAACAAGCTGCATTTGTTACATCTTTTGGACCTTTGTGGAACAGTAGGTGAACAAATCGTTTAACCGCCCTGTACTTCATTTGGGAAAGTGGATGAATTTAACTGGGACTCTAGATTAGTACAAGTTGCCTTGCAAAACACAGAAGCAACAAGATGGGATGGGCAAAACCTTTTTTCCGGCCAATTTCCCCAATATTTTCTGTTGGAGGTGTTTTGAGGGTTCTGATATAAAATCTCAGAAAAAAACAAAATACCTTGGTGAGCATGGCCTCCACTGTTCAGTTCCATTGATCTGAATCCTAAAGGCGTATGCAATGTTTTTGTCTTATCCTGAGGAAAATTTTCTGGGGGATTGTTTCTACCTGGTCCACCAACTGAGGAACCTAGAGACCCAAATATCTGTGGCTCCAACTTAGGACATTTACCTGGCACTCTTCACAGAAATATCTTTGGGGATCTGTAGTTAAACAGATTTGGGCTAAGAAATCTGGAGCAAGGTGCAACATTTCAGCATCTTTATTCCTATTTTCCAGATAAAGAATCTAAATGTCCCTCAGTTGACGGTTAGAAGTAAATGACATAATGAGACTATCTAGCACTCATAGTAAGCAGGGGGCATTCAATACATGTCCTTCAAGTTCAAAGTTCTTGAAAGAATGATCAAGGAAATTCATGTTTTCGTTGGAAGAAATTGGAAGGACAAAAGCATCTATGGAGGATAGCATTCTAAATACAAGCTGCAGAATAGTCATTTAAAAATAGTAAAAGCACGTAATAATTATGCCCCAATCTGTTGAATACTTATATATGGTAGAATCATTGCTTCTGAGTGAAATGACATTGAAAGCAGAAAGTAAACAATTTTTATTATCCGAGGCACCTGATATTAATGGGTTTTATCTGGTGGTATTACAGATGCTTACGTACACAGATGCTGTTGGTTCTGTTTCTCTGAAGAACCGTCACTGACCTAGGAGGTCTGTCCTGAAAGTATCAAGCCAGTGTCCATATAATGAAAACCGTTTGCACAGCCAGTACTTTTGGGACAGACCTCGTAGTTCTGAACCACTGGGCATTCGCATTTGTGATGCCTGGCTGTGTGGTTTATTACAAGTCACTCAATACTATGCTTATGGAATAAACAACCCTGCCCCTAGGTTGAATAATTATTCCTGTCTTATCCATGAGGACATAGGTGTTCATAGATTTCGCGTCCCTCACCAAGGCCAATAGAGTGTAGAATTTTGATACAAATCATCATTTTCTTCTCTTCAAAGACTACAGCTTACATGTCTGCTGCTAAATCAAACTCTGTATTGTGACATTTTCAAAGAAAATCACATCATTTGTCCTAGGTTCTTGATCAGGACGCAGGTCTAGAAAAGCTTGCTTTACAAAAAATAAAATTGAATGTATGTAGCTGGTTTCTGTCTTCCACAGTTAAGAGGTGGGCAGAATGTGGAAATGATTTCCAGGCGCATTAGCCGGGTGGCTGAAGGCAAGTTTAAAGTTCAAAGTCATCAAGGTCATTTTCCAAGGGACAGAAGGTGAAAGGGGGAAAGTGGGGCTCAGGTGTTACCCTACCCCACAAGGCTCTGGATGCGAGCATGGCTGGCTAACAGAAGCACTGAATATTTCCATTTACACTCCATTTGATTACATTGAACACGAAAGGCCATTTTTTTATGGGGAACTGAAAAGACCATCTTCCCTCAGGAGTCTAAGGGAGAACCAACATGACTCACTAGGGGATTTGATTTCTGTATCATCTTGACCCATGTGGGGACCACATGCACATAGCAGCTTCTCTGCACTGGTTATTTTACAGAGATTGATGTCTAAGGGCAGTGGTGTGGGGAGCCACCATTCTCAAAGGATTTGCCAAGGGTGCTGGCATCCTTGGGTCTCATCAATTCATGGAGCCAACATTTTAAAAACTGGACAGAATGACTCGTACTCTCTTCTTTTGGAAAATTTGGCAAGTTCTTCCAAAGATGACAAAAAGGTCATGAATCACTCTTCATCCAAAGCCTAGTGTTCCCTATTCACATCCTTCTCATAAATTGTTTATGCTTTCACCTAGGTCACAGTTTCTCAACTTTGGCGGTATTGAAATTTGGGGTTGGGGAGGTTGATAAACACTCAGTTAAATAAGTTTCTACTTATAAAGTCCTGTCATTCAATATTCCACCTGGGCACTTGCTCATTTATCATTTCTTTATTATACTATATTTAACAGTGTATCTTAGAAAGCTAACTGACATTGTGGGTATGTACCTAGGCACGATAGATCTCATTGCATAACTGGAAAAATTGAGTGGTGTTAATTTTCCATTGTCCCTGTCCCAATGTGCAGTGTTGACCTTCTGGAACCGAAGAAGCTCCTCCATATGTTACTTAGAATGAATAACTTACGAAGTTGATCATTCTGCCATCAAGAGCTGCACCTGTGGCTGGCTGCGTCTGTCTGACTCCTGGAACCCTGCTGTCCTGAGCCTTCTTTAAGGACCTCAAGGTATGAGCAGCACTTAGTATCATCTCAAGGATGTATCAGAATTGAAGTAGGTAGGGGTTCCCTTTGGGGGGCTTCGGTAAGGAGGCTTCTGATAAAATTGTGTGTTTGCATAACTGTGTCAGAGTTGCTCTGAAAAAGTACATGTGAAAGAATTATTTATTCCTCTCAGGTTGGGGTCCCAAGGAAAAGAAAGGGACGAGATAGGAATAGATAGACAAAATATTACGGAAACCTGATTAATCACTAAAGCCACTTTGGTTGGTGGGATCTAGTTATTAACCAGGACAACTTGTGAAGTAGATAAGATCATCTCAAGCACATTTTCTTATAGAAATGTCAACTCAGGTGCTTAGCATAGACACAGATATGTGGTAGATTCTATATGAAACATGGTGGAAATCAGTACAACTTCTATTATAACAATATAAAGTTATATGTTAAGAATCCTAAAAATGTCATAGTCTAAAAGCTAATAAATCATTTTTGAGACATGCATACCAATAAAATACCATCTGATATACACACACAGCCCAAGAAGATTTCATGGATAGTAATATATTAATAAAAAGTCTATGGAACAATCACCTATTATTATTATTATTATTATTATTATTATTTTTAGATTTCATTATTTTTAGAGAAAAGGGCAGAGAGAGAGGCAGAGAGGGAGAGAAACATCAATGTGTGGTTGCCTTTCACCTGCCTTCAGCTATAGACATGGTTGGAGACCTGGCTTGCAACCTGGTTATGTGCCCTGACTGGGAATCCAACCAGTGATCTTTGGGTTTGCAGGCCGGTGCCTTATCCACTGTGCCACCAGCCAGGGCACAATCACCTATTAATTGACTTCTAGGTAAAATTTAGCTTATGAATTATAGGATCATACAAATTTTATTCATGTTATAATATAAAGCCATCTCAAACATTATTTCTGTAATCATTAAAAAGCATCATAGTATACATTATGATTATGTACGTGTATGTTTATATATTAATACCTCCCTACATTGGAACTATGCATAACATTCTGGAAAGAAAACACTGATTACTGCAGGTCTTACAACTGATCAGTTTCTTTCTTTCCCTTTCTGGATTCTAAAAGAATGGTATGTAGTTGTCATCTACAACTGCTGCAGTGACGAAAATAACGCAGTTGTCTAAACAATAATGAGAGTGACTGTAGGCAAAGACCTAGGAAAACGTGTCCTGGCCTCTGTTGAAGTCAGTGTAAATAAAGTTCATTACTAACTGTCTGGAGAGTGGCAGCAACGTGGTGGGTGATTGATAACCTTTGTTATCTTCTACAATGAGGAGAGAAAGAGGAGGAAGCGTTCAGGGAAGTGGAGAAGGGCCGTGAAGAGGAGCACGCTGAGTGCCTCACTGAAGAATTCCACTAGAGAGAACCTCACGGCCTAGCCACCCTCTTCCTCTCTTCATTCAAGATCAGGAAGGGAGGGTTTATGACAAAACCAAACCAACACATCCTCCTTATTTTCCCTTGACAAAGGTTAGGGTTAGGGGGATGGTGGTGATTATTCTGATTTTGTTTGGAAGTAAGAAAGCTCTTGAAATAAGCTGTGGGCCAAGGGAGAACCTTGGGCTACAAACAGGATTTCTGCTCAGAGGCCGTTCCTTACCTGTCACTAATCCCATCGAGCCCAAGTGGCACAATGTCACTCCTTCTTGGTGGTGTTTTGCAAAGAGAATGACGTTAATGGCTGTGTGTCTCCAAATGGCCAAGGGTCCCGGAGGCTGTTTTCTGAGCACCCTGGTGCACAGCGGGTCCTTAGGTAGAGGCCCGGAGACCCTGTTTCAACAAAGAGTTAACAGAAACCTTGCTTTGTTCCTAAGAGGGCCTTCAAGTGCCACAGAAAGGCTTTCAATGGGGTTTGAAGTTGCTCAATTACAGCCTTTCAGATGAATCAAAGACGGGGCCTGGTAATCTCAGGGCAGGGTTGGAGGCTCTTCCACAGCAAGGAAAGAACAAAGGGCAACAGTTTCCCTATATGGATTATTAAATAGAAAAGGCATCTCTACATTACAGGCAGCAAGTAAACAAACCCTGCTCCTCACCCTTTGTCTTGATCCAGGTTTTCTTTTTTTTTTTTTTTTTTTCTTTTCAAATACATTCAGAAAATACGCAGAGATTTTTACTTCAAGGGAGTGGGAAAAAATGTCCTTTTCCTCTTTGTTGCTCTTGCCCTTTGTTCCAGGAACAAAGAAGCTTAGACTTTTTTTTTTTTTGAGTGTTAGATTACATATCTTCAATTAACTACTAAAAATGTAAATACCTGAAAATGCGCTGTTGTGAATGGGATTATAGATCCTAAGTATGTTGTAATTGCTTAAAGATCACACACACACACACACACACACACACACACACACACTGCTTGTTCCTCATTCCTCCAGTTTGGTGACTGTCTGCTGAATTAGAAGACACTCCCAAGTAACCAATAGACATGGATTGGCTGTGTGCTAATTCTCAGTCAAACTTGACATCAAACCTGTCTCCCAAAAGAGGTAACAATTTCAGCAGGACTGGCCTGTTACAATAAATATCACAGGAGAGTTATTCAGTTACTACTAAGTGCATTTAATCACGTTGACTTCATTCCGTATGGTCAGAAAAGAGAGAAAAAATGGAGATAATGCCTGTATTGTTACCAAAATAATTGTGTCCATTCTATAGTCACTGTTTCCTATGTAGTTGGATAAATCTATGCTGGGGCCCATTTCTATCTAAGCTTCTCAAAATTAAGGGGATTTATCTTAGGTCTGATTTCCCCAAAGCAGTCCCAGAACTGAGGATCATTTATTAAGAAAGTACTCCTAAGAGAAACAGGTAAAATAGTGGGAGGGGGGACAGGACAAGACAAAGTAGGAAAAACTGTCATGAAGAAAAAGCCAAAGGTAAAAAGAAGAAACAAGGGTAACAATTTAGACACAATCCTGGCCTCAGCCCAATACCCAAGTGAGTGCTGAAGTGTCCGGATTCTAGTAAACGAGGTTGGATTTCCATATTTCTGAGCTCATCTGTCACTGGTTGGTTGGAGGTGGAGGGGGTGGGTTGTAAACCATCAGACAGTTCTAATCTCTGTGCTTTCAGGCAAAAGCAGCTCCCGTAGCAGAAGGATGTTCCGTAAGAAGGATGTAGGTGTTACTACAAGACGGGACACACAGACTGCAGATGGGCACACAGAACAGGTAAGAAGGCCCTGCTGGGGTAGAGGGCTGGCCAGAGCATTCCCAATGCCTCGTACTGGCCCCAGAACAGAATCAACCTTGTTCTGGTGCCTGTCTCATGCTTATCTATGAAAAATTAACCACCCGAGAGTCCTACACAAAGCCTAACAGTAACAGGGTTTTTTTTTCCCCTAAAATGTCATCCTTTCAGGGATGAAAAAGTCAAACCTTTAAAACAAGAGCAACTTTGGTGTGGAAATGCTGGGAGATATACAAGTTAGAAGCCCAGAGACAACATCTATTTATTCATTTATGTTTATACTAAGGCTTAACCTGCTCCGTCCTAGATTTCCTAGGCTGATTCCCATAGCAAGAGGACTAAAAGCAGAATGCACGTAGCTCTTGATGATTAACAAAGTATTTTCCCCCTTCAGTGTTGTAATTGAACCTCTGTCAGCCCTTAAATCTGTCTAGTTTGATATTAATGCTCACATTTCGCAGCCAGGGAAACTCAAGTTCAAAGAGTTGATATGATTGATTCAAGGTTCCTCAATGGTATGGTGACAGAACTGGGTCTTATATTTATCATTTTGTCTTCAAATCTAGTCTTCTTTCCTTTTACATGTAAGCAAGTATGAACCTCAGTTCTAAACACTAGATCTCCACAAAAAAGAAAAAAAAAATACTTGCTATATTTTATAGCATTTTTTCCAACTCCAAAGCCAGTCCTTATGGGCCAGTGGAATAACCCCCAACAAAAATGAAATAACCTCAGTCTTGTACATTCCATGTCTCCAGGGTTTCCTTTCTCAAAGACTTTGTCAGCTTCAGTGTGTGGATGCCCTGCCTTCCAGCTGGTCAACAAGTTTTGTGATGGCAAAGTCTTTGTTGTATGAAGCAGTGAAATAGAGATTTGAAGGCTATCTCTGATCTCGAAGACAGTGCAGGGTGAGAGAGAGCCCGGGGTAAAACCAGGTTGGATGAACTTGAGAAACAAAACGAACAAGCAAAAACAACAGAAGCTTGTCAAAATTGTAAACATACACAAAGGCAGAGAAAATAGTTTAATGACCTCTGGTGTACTCATCAGGGAGCTCCAGCAATTATCAGAATAAAACCACGGGTTTTTCCTGTACGCACCAAGCCCAAAGCAAGTCTGTTGAAGGTCAAAGATGTCTTATCCGTGCACCTGTAAGCCCTTCAGTATGTACATCTAGGAGATAACACCCTACCCCTAAGAAAGATTTCCATCTCCTAGAATTCTGATCCAACCACATTAGCTTGGTTCTTCTCTTTGGACGAAGGTGAGCCCTGAGTGGAACTGTTTCCTTCTCTCACCAACAGGGGTACAAGACATCGAGTAGGACAGTATGCATGAGTCTTGGTACCTCAGCTTCAGCTGACAGAATTTTAAATCAGTAGCCCAACTCTCACGTTCAAATTGTAACGCGGAAGAAATAAATAAATACAAAGGAATGCAGGCATTTGCATGGGAATGGTTTTCCGAAGTGGAAAATTAACCACAGTAGAGTGCCTTAAATTCAAAACAAAACAAATTTTCAGTTCCCAGGCCTGTGAGATTTTCGTCAGTCCAATATCACAGGCAGGATATTGCCTTTTTCACAGCTAGAGAATTACAGGGGGTGAGGAGGAGGGGCCCGTGGGAAGACTGGTGGTAAAATCCAGAATGATTGACTCCAAGGGCGTTGGCTCTTATTTTCTTGATGATAAAATAGCAGATTTAGACAGCGGGCCACCCCAAGTCACCCTGAACAATATCATTTTTCTGCATACCCTGATATGTCTATTTGTGAACAATTGAAACATTTCTGAGAAATAGCAGACATTATGTTGGTAATTCTCATAATTGTTATTATAGGGAAAACACTTTCCATAGATTTGTGGCTCCTTATGCTGTTTATGTTTCCGTATTTTAAAATACACCATTCATGACACACTGAATAATGACCAAGTGAATAGCTACTGCCTTATTACGAAGTTGGAATTTTCAACATTCTCTACCTGGGCTGGTAGTACTTGAGTAACATGTGTCTCTTCGGGACTTTAATGATGATGTGAGACAAAACCATTCTTGATATCAGCAAGAGTAGATTAACCTTAAGTAGAACAACCATTATGAGAACTTTGTATGTGCACCATCGTGTAACAGAATAGCATGCGGGGTCCCGCTGCCCGCTGCCACCCTCTGGGCAAAATTCCAGAGGCAAAGGTTTGGTAACAAAGGAAAGGAGTCTTTATTCAAAAGCGACATAATTTTGGAATAACACTTCCATGTGTGCTAGTCACCTAAGCCTTTATTTAAGGCTAAACTCTTCAACTCTTTAATTATAGCTTTAATCACTTAGCCCTATCAAGTAAGGCTAACCTCGTTAACACCTGAGTTCTCCCATCATCTCCCCCTGTTAGTTTTTAATTATCTTATTTCTACAGGGTTAGTTGACAAAACAACATAAGATACAAAAGCTACCCAACTTTAGAAGAATAGCAGGCTCCTGCTCCAGAGCTTGTCCCCTCTAGAACAATGAAGAAGAATAACCCTGCCTCCCTGTGCCAGGCCAGCCAACCCTAGGCTGCACTCAGAGCTTCTTCTCCCATCCAAAATCCACCCAAAATCCATCCAAAATGCCATCCTTTGGGAAATGCACGCAGCTGCATCACAATCAGCAAGGCATCCTCAAAACAGAGAGCCTGAGATCCCTTTTTTTTAAATTTTAATTCCTCTGGCCCATAGTTCCATGAGCTCTGGAGGCATTCAGCTTTCTCAGCCAATCCCACCCTTAGACTGTTGACCCTCACCTGGGGCAACCTCCCCCTAATGCCCGTCCCTCTCCTCCCTAGCGATCAGCTCAGATTTCTTATCAATCACCCTTAACTCCCATGCACCCCCCACAAAGTAGACTTCAGTGTCTAATTGTAAAGGTGAAAAACACTGGCCAAGGTGTGTAACACTGTATTGCATAGTAAGTCCTGGCTTCACATCTCAGCTGAATGTCTGACTCCAAATCTGGTGTTTCCTTTTGTACATCACCATCTTCCTGCTGTTCTTTCTTGGGAATACTCTTCTCTCTTTGCCTTAAAATACCTACTCCTCCTTCAGATAGAGTACCTTTCATGTTATTTATTTTGGGAATGCTTCCTGGCTTCCCTTCCCCAGGTTGTTCGGTACAAACTTTTACACTTTCCTATCCTTAGTAATTTTCTTTATAAATGTTCATAGAAACAGTAAAAGTCTATAATCCTCTTCTAATTAACCAAAATATTGGTTTAGTCAATGCGATACATTTCCCGGGTAAAAATGTAGACGTACAGGCAATAGACTTCTCTGTGACGCCTTGACATTTCACTGCTACTGTTTGTGTTTGTTTATTCAAATATGTTTGTTTCCAACCCTATTTATTCCATTCGTACTTCCCATTGCAACTATTTTTTGTATTTTTAGTGTTTACCTAATTAATTAGCATGCAAAAAGAAAGAATTGCTACATTTATGAAAACAAAAGAGATGATTTCATAAAGAGACAATACAGGGCATTGCAAAGAAAAGGGTTCCTACTCTAGGTGAGCAAGAAGCCATATCAAAGGGTGGGAGAAAGTTCAAATGCGTGCTGTCCTTATTTCACAAGTGCAGGTCCTCAGCTCCCTTTGATGAAATTGAAATAGGAAATTGGACAGGATGCATTCATTATACATGAGAATCCTGCAATAAAGGCAAGTCTGAATTCTAATCAATAAGCGCATATTCCAAGAACGATATTTTCTTCCAGTTGAAAGACTGATGAGTGTAAATTTGTAAGTTGAAATCACAACTTTTGGTTTAATATTGAATCCTCACTTTGATTCCCAATTTAACCACATTAGTGTTGCTAAGCACATCATCAAGTTTCAACAGAGGGATGATTTAATTATGAGAGTTTAATGAAGGAGCATTTGCAGAGGTAGAAGCCAGTTCGAAGAAATGGACAGTGGATGATAAAACAGCTACTTCCGGCAGCTGGGTAGAATCTCCGACCTCAGACCTGAACAGGACAAAGAAGAAGTGATGTCACTAGAGGTAGGCAAAATCTGGAACCTTGAAAGAGAATTTGTTTCAGAGGAGCTATGGCAGGAAGTATAAGAATTCAGCCCTTTCCACAACCATAGCAATGCAAGAAAACAGATGAGAAAAAAATACCCTGACTTTTCCTTCTTCAGGCTCTCCAGTTTCTGGCCAGCACCTTCCATTGCCCCAACTCAGCCGGTATCCAAAGGAGCTTGGATCCTGCCCTCCAGTAGTTTATTATCCCCTGCCCCACACCAGGGCTCACAGCAAGACAGAAAAGAATGCAAATGGTTGTGGGTGGTAGAATAACCACCGACCAAGGACCAGTTCCTATCACGATGAGCCAGTAAGGTTTCTCCTAACTTACCTACCATTTACCTTCCCTATTAGACTCTAAGTTCTGTAAAAGGAGCACCATGGCTGTTTCGTTATGTGCCATGGCAGCCAGTAAACACCTGCAGAGTGTAGGCGATCAGTCAGTGAGGGTTAGACACCTTACTGATTGATGAGTTAGAAGAAAGAGAAGTTCAACTTTCAGATTGGATTGACTTGACTTTCCCTCTTGGTGTGTGTGTATATATGTGTGAAAGGTGGGGGGAGGGAGGGAGGGAGGAAGAGAGAGAGAGACGGGCACTGGCTTAAGAGATTCACAGTTTAGTTTCTGCAGACACTGAACAAGTGATCTGCTAGATTGGGTTTTGAATGCTAATAGCATGTGCTCGATTTGAACCAGGAGCCCAGATGGAAGAAGAGCCCCGTCCAGGAAGCTCAGCTGCACGGTTCCTTAGGAGGAACCTTAGCTTCATAGGTCTCAACACTACATGTTTTATTATTCATTCTTTTTTTTATCCTTTCCTCTTCTACAACCTTATGCTAATTTTTCCCTCCACACTCACAAAACAGCTTCCAAAAGTAAATTATATACTCTCACCACACACTTGATTTATAATGCTTTTCCAGAAGAAAACTCGTAAAACTGAGAATTAGATATTTCTATGTTGTCTCTTTCAATTTGTTTCATTCTCTTCCTTTTGTAACAGGATGGCACCCATTCACAAACATATCCTAGTAAGCATTAAGGCCTGGGAGAGTGTATTTATACCATAAATTAGATAGAAAGTTAACACACTTGATAAACTTTGAAAGAAAAAAAAAAAACAGGTTGGGAGACAGATTTTAGTGAACATAGACTGTTAGATCTCAAGGATTTCTTAGGGACTCTTTGAGCAAATTAATTGTTTTTTAAGTGAAGTTCTGAAGCTCCCAAAGGAGAATAAGTTGCTTAGGAGAACACACAGCCCATGTAGAAAGTTCACCCACTCTCTGGCGTATTTCATGGGCAGGATTTCAAAGTGTCTTATTTCTAGTTGGCTTTTTCCATTTCCAGATCCAGCTCTCAGAACAGTAACTGAGATACGGGGATACCAGGACTTCATTTGGCAACATGCTATTTTACTGTAATTTGAAAATTTGAAAGCTGTTAGTTCCAGCCTCAAATTATTGCAAGCATCTTTTTCTATATCATCTTTCACTTCCTATTTTCTATTATTTTGTGTACCATTTATAATGTTCCCAAGAAACTGGGTTCCTAGAAAGTAGGGATTGTGTTTTAACAATCTGTTGCCTCAACAGTGAGTAAACTACTTAGTACAAGATGCCAACCACATTGCATTTTGTATGGAAAAAAAAATTCACAACAAACATATAGTCCTGGTTCCTCACCCAAGGCTGTTTTCACTATACATTTTCGTTGGTTTGTTTTTATCTTGGTTTTTTATTTCAGTGCCTTTCTACAAATTAAATGATGGTTCACATTGCATATTTTGAAGGAAAATAACCAACACTACTCTGAAATAACTGTGCTCCCATCACCGATTCTGTGCATTACCAAATGAGGAAACTGTTTTAAAAAATTAACATATGGAAACCTACACCTCAGGCACATTACACTCAAGTGTTATCTCCACACAATTAAATAAGTTAGAATAGTCATGACTTCTTTACAATTTCAGAGATTAGATAGGGGAGTTCTGACTCCCTTCGTTCCTCCACATTGTATTCAGAGCGGCAGAAACAACATGTTTACAAATTGTCCTTTTGTATTTCCTGCTTATCTGAACCCCCCAGATGGGAGTTCCAGCAAAGGAATTCTGGGAAACCAACTTACCCTGACAGCTGAGCCTGCAGCCAGTAGGGGTGGGGGTGGGGACCTCTGGGTGCAGTCAGGGAAAATAAGGCTCTTGATACAGCTAGTGACAGTCCTGGGGAGGCAGATTGTACAGCAGAGAAAGCTCCGGCAGCCACCAGCACCATAGGATGGGGCCAGTCATAGGTGTGGGACGTTTGAGAGCAGTGGTACCCCTAAGTAAGATAGACCTGAACCCAGACAGGCGATGCTGTGTATTGGGAAAGAGAGGCGGGGTTAGGAGGTGGTGAGTAGGGGTTGGGAAAGCTCACTAGAGACCTGACTACTCTAGCTAAAGCAGTAAAAGAATCCAGGTTCTTACCACTGGCCCTCAGTTCTGGCTAAATAGCATAATCAGTGAAATATAATTAAAGAACATTCCAAAATTAATTACAGGACTTGTGGGACAAATAGACACACACACAGAGGCGTTAACACTTGCTCCATGCTTGGCCTGATCCTAAGAACTCAACATGTATCAGCCTAGTGCATCCTCAGCACAGCTTGTGAGACAGAGGCTTCCTTACCATTTTAGAGGTGGGAACACTGAGGCGTCCAAGGCTACCTAGGAAGTAGCGGAACCAGACTTTGATAGAGGCAAAGGCTGGGGCACCTTTTCAGAAGAAGGGAAAAGGGCAACAACCAACCAGCCTACACAGATGAGGATGATGGATTCTTCATGCTAAAATTCACTTTGGAGTTAGTTAGTAACTGAGTTTGGAAAGGCAATCGTTTGGCGTTTAAGGGACCTTGCATTTTAGGCCGTGCTTCATAAACTGTAAGCCAGGTAATCGTTTCGGAATGAACAACATGAAAAAGTTGGAGGAAAGGATGCTTACTTAGTTGAGCACGACTAAGTGTATTGTTTTAACAGATTTCAGAAATATCCCAGAAGGCTCTGCTTCACTTCTTTAAACCAAATTGTTTCCCATAAATTGTAAATGGCAGAGAGAGCATATCTCAGGTTCTAACATGTGGTAGCTATTCAATAAATGGGCTGGGGAATGTTTGTTAAAATAATATAGACATAAGTGAACAGGTGAAAACAAGTGAAGAAAGAACAGAAGAAAAATACAAACTTGTTTTAAAATTTATTTTTAGGAGGCTCAGTAGACTGTAATTGGGCAGGGACCTGATGGGTGTGAGTTCTCCAAATCATGGACTATTATCTTATGTACCTTCCATGAGATTTCTAACTTCCACATTTAAGATATTGCATCTAAAGCTGTTATGATCTAATGAAGTATTTTCATATGAAAACAGTGTAGAAGCTACGCGATCTGCAGAAGTGACAAGCCAGTAGCAGAAGGACCAATGTATCCAAGAACTTGACCTTTTCTGCCCAAGTCCACCTCCCAGCCACCTTCTCACTTACCTTAGGGCCGGAAAGGTCATCAGTGTGTACCAATGGGTTTCCCTTATGCCGGCCTCTATGCATTTAGCTGCATGCACTAGGCTTGGGGAAGGAACCCTAAGGAGAAAACAGAGTTAATTAAGGTCTGAATGGATATTTCTATCATTCTTTTTTTTTTTTAATTTTTATTTTCGGAAAAAAGGGCAGGGAAGAAGGAAGAAAGGGAGAGAAGCATCAATGTATGGTTGCCTCCAGCTACAGACCTGGCTGGAGACCTGGCTTGCAACCTGGTTATGTGCCCTGGCTGGGGAACCGAACCAGCAACCTTTGGGTTCACAGGCTCGTGCCAATCCATATCACTCCTTTTTACATGGTCCTTTTCAGATAAACTTTCTTTAAAATACTGTACTGTTAGATTATCTTTTGCTTGAGACCCCAAGTGATAAAATACCCTAAACCTCCAAACCAGTAAATTTAACTCCCTCTCCCAATTTAATCTCTCTGGGGAAAAAATACCCGAAGAAAATATCTAATGAAACAAATACTATTGATAGATTGCAATTAAGATTCAAGTCCTAGAGCTTGAAAATTTATTTGTCAGCATGAATGATCAATTCATGGATAAGCCAATCACCATTTTAAAGAAGAGAAAACTGAAGCTTTGAGAAGTTCAAAGTGTATTATCTTACTTTTGTTAACATTCCACAACTATTTTCCAGGTGCCAAAAATTTGATTAATATATGAACTTTCCTAAATGGCTTGTCGGGAGTATTTGTGATAAAATATAAGTTATCTTGTGTAACGCAGGAGCCCCAACCTGGGGAGCTGCTCAGATGTTTGTGATATTCTGGAAAAAAACACCCAGAGGATCAGTAGATTTGGATATGCCTTTTATTACTCTCTCTTTTCCCAGCCCTTGTTTGTCAGTGTACAAATTTTGATCATTCTTATAGGTGTATAGTGGTATCTCGTTGTTTTAATTTGCATTTTTTGATGACATACAATGTCATCAAATGCATTATATGCTTATTTTCCACTGTTTATATTTTTCATTCGCTTTTCCATTTTCTTATTGCATATTACCTACTGAGCGATCTTTGAGCATACCATTTCTTCTGCCACTTTAAATCTGCTGTTGAACAACTCTAGTGAAACTTTCATTTGTTATTTTTTTCAATAGAATTTCCGTTAAAAAATCATTTGTCTCTCCATCAGTATTCTCTTTTGGTGAGACTGTGTTCTCATAATTTACTTTAATTCTAGGTCAGTTTTTTCGGGTTTGGTTTTGTTTTTTAAGCATATTTGCAACCTTCCTTCAAAGTCCATCTAGTAGGTACTATAAGGGTTTTCTCAGGAATAATTTATATTGGCTAAGCCAACATTCATTTTTTGGGCTCTATTTGTGAGACTCTCTGCTAGGTCACAGGGAAATGATCATAACTCGCTTCTCTAGGAGTGAATGGCACAGAGAATGAGCAGACATGGAATTAGTTGATGGTACTCATTCTGTTACAGTCCTTACCAACTTACTGTCAGATACCCCACCTACCACAGTATTTCAGTTGTAGCCATCTCTACCTGTCCCTGTGTGCAGCGGAGGTCCTGGCACTTAGAGAGACCTTCACCATGGCATTGTGCCCTGAGGAACAACCAGAATGTAACAGATGCACAAGGAATGAAGTGTCACTGGGGCATTCAGCGTGGAAGGAAAAAATATATATCCCTAGCAGGGCAAATGAGGAGCCCTGGAGAATGGAAGGTGATGAATTTGGAGAAGCAATTTGGACCGTGGACTTGATGTGCATGATGTAAAACCGAGCGTCATCAGGACCTCATTTTATTGCAGTTGTAAATTTCGCAAGCGTCTTACGGCACTTCATATAAAACAGCTAGTTTTTGAAAATTACTTTTATTGAGGCAACGTCAGGTTCGTAGCACTCAGGGAGAATTTCGACATAAATTTGAAAATATGGCAGGCCCCACGACCTTTTGCAGATTGTTACTTTTCTTTTTCATTGTTTCCAGATGGCATGAAGGAGGAAGACAGAGGGATGTTGCGGTTGAAAACGTACCCGGTTAGCATAAGCAAAACACGAGAGAGGCGAGGGAAGTAGAAACCTTCCAATAAAAGGTTATAGCCATTTTAGTGTGGTTATAGTATGCAGGCATTTTTAGAGCGTTGAGTGGGAGGTTCCGGCCCCTAAATTGCAAGCTAACACTATCAATTCCCATATATATACTTTGAGTAAATAGCTAGGGAACATAAACAACTTAAAAACCTAACCATTTTGAGGGTGGTTATATTGCATATGAAAATCATTTTATTAGTGTATTTTGTGCTGACAAGATTATTTAAGGTGGATTACCCAGGAAAAGGAAGATCTGTGGACTCACTCAACAACTTAAACGTGTCCAAAGCAAATACTTTCTGAACCGTTAACTGTACGTAGTACCTAGCTGTGGGTGGATTGGGGGAAGGAGTGGTCCAACAAGGACTCTGTGTTCCATCTGAAGAATACATGTGTGTGCCCATGTGTATGTGTATGTACGTGTGTAGTCTCAGGAGATGATTACCTTCCTCAGACTGTGTTCCCTAATCCACCCTTTTTATTTTATTTTTTTC
>PVIW01002045.1:231725-245137 GCA_004026585.1 Noctilio leporinus
TATTCCTTGTATTCATACACTTGGTTCTGTTTTGCTTGTTGTTAGTTTTGCTCATTATTGTCCCGTAATGGGTGAGAACATATGATACCTGTCCTTCACTGACTGGCTTATTTCACTAAGCATAATACTCTCCAGTTCCATCCATGTTGTTGCAAAGGGTACAAGTTCCTTCTTTCTTTCTGCCATATAGAATTCCATTTAATCCACGCTTTTTAAATACTACATTACATTGTCTCAAAAAAGTACAGAGACAATGGCAAAAGACTGTATATTTTGAGGGGTTGAAAATCACTTTGAAAACACAGAGCAGAATATACTTAGCCAGGACTCCTGAAGATAACATGAGAAGAAAGGGTTGACATTTTATTTAAAAAGATAAATAGGCCCTGGCTGGTGGCACAGTGGATAAAGGGGCCAGCCTGCGAACCCAAAGGTCGCTGGTTCGATTCCCCAGCCAGGGCACATCACCAGGTGGAGAAAGGGAAATGCTACAGAAACGTTCACACCATGTTAGGACATCTGTACAGTCAATGAAACTATACTAGTTTCAGTTCAAAGTAGAAAATGTGTGTGTGTCTGTTGTGTGTAACTAAGTATAGGTTGGAGCCTTGTTGCTAAAGTCCAGTAAATCTCCGTAGAAACTTTAGAGGGAAGAGGAGCCCCTGGAGATTGTTTTTAGAGAGAAAAGATAATAATGTGAGAAGGGCAAGAAACAGACAAAAAAGAAAGAAAATTCTTCATCTTTTTCTGTGAAATAGAAGGCTTAAAAATCTAGCAAAACCAAAATAATAGAAACAAATATATGTGTATAATTTTAACCTAATTACTGCCAGTGACCCTGAAGCTTCCTTTTAAATGTTTTTTATTATTTATAAAAGGGGCCCTAGCTGGTGGCACAGTGCATAGGCACTGGCTGGCCTGTGAACCCAAAGGTCACTGGTTTGATTCCCAGCCAGGGCACATAACCAGGTTGCAAGCCAGGTCTCCAGCCAGGTCCATAGCTGGAGGCAGGTGAAAGGCAACCATACATTGATGTCTGTCTCCCTCTCTTCCTGTCTCCCTTCCCCTCTCTCTAAAAATAATAAATAAAAAAATCTTTAAAAAAGTAAAATTAAAGGAAAGAAGAAAGAGAGGTGAGAGGAAAGGAAGGTTTAAAGAAAGAAAGAAAGAGACTGAGGGAGGATGGAAAACAAAGAAAAAGAGAAAAAAAGAACTGGTGATTCATTTGATCAGGAAATTTATAATTCATAGGAAAAAGTATTTTTTAACTCCTGCCTTGCTGGGGCATTGTTTCTTAGAGGTAGTGTGCCAGAGTCAAACAGAATGACTAAATCAGACAGCATGGCTAGAACCCTATTTCTCAGTTTCTTTGTATCTTAGTTAATACCTGAATTTGAGTAAATTGCTATACTTTTGCCATCCCCTTCTTCACACACACCACACACACACACACACACACACCCCAATTTGTCTTTTAAAAGTTCTTTAAAAAGGTAGAGTTTTGTGGATAAATGGATCCAGAGAGGTTTTTAAAAATTTACATGAAGATATAAATAAGATTAACATTTAGTGAATAAATGTCTCAACCACAGAACAGTTTTATAATATTCATTGTTTATTGTCTGTTTTCTTCATAATGCTATAAGCACTGGGGAAAAAAGAAACTATATCTCTTTTGTTTAGGGATATTACCCAATTGTCTAGAACAGTGCCTAGCCCAGAATAAATTGACAATAAATACATGTTCACTGAGCGAGTGAATGGGTAAATGAATAAAAGGGACATATGTTGAAATCACAATGTTTTTGTTTTGTTAATTATGTTTGAAATTCTACAACGACAACTTTATACTATGAGAAGGTACAATATTTTACTTCAATAATTATAAAACCCCCATTTTATAGTTTTATATATTGCTACGGGAAGGGAAAGGAGCATGCCAACCATAGGTTTGAGATTGTTTGATTGGACTTCTGTGTGAATCTTGATTGCCCACTGACCTTCGAATTGGCCTCTTCTTTCCTGAAGAGCTGGACAGACACTCTTTCTAGGTATTGATATAAACTTACTGCTTTTCTACAGCTGGGGAGGAGATTCAGTAAGACTCTGGCTTGTGTAAGGAATTCAAAATCGTTCTCCCTGAAATGGGCCCAGATGAAGTCTCAGATCACTGCTTACTGATCAAGCCATGGTGGAAAAGCCAGTGTGGATACCCCTTCAGGGAAGGCATTTAAGGTGGAGGAAGAGGTCTTGGATCTTTCTCTGTGCTGTGGCAGGTATGTCCAAGGGCCCACCGGGAGGAGAGATTCAGTGAGGCTCCCTTTTTAATAAATCAGGGTCCTTTAAGACTCTCAGTATGGCAGAGCATTAGAACTGAGACCTAATCTTAACTTTAATTTAGAGAACATTGACCTGTATTCCTTGAGCCCAGATCTCCAAATGTGAAGTATGGAATTTTCCACTCATGACAGCAAAGACTTCAAGCAGAGGTCATGTCAGGTCCCCAGGAAGAGGACAGAGAGCTCTTATTCTGGCTCCACCAGGAAGCTCTCGTATGTACGATTGTCCCCAGGCCTGCTTGACAGCCATCTGCTTATAGACCCGACAGCAGGAAACAGAGGAACAAATGAAAGTCTCATTATTGACTGCTCTGCACTTTGTCCAGATTTGAAAAATGTCAAGGTATTTTCTTCCCTTCATGAGGTGGTAGATGAAAGTAAGACTAATTCACACAAAAGATTGTTACTGAATAGGTATTCTGCCTTTGTTTTATGGTCTGAAAGGATGGAAGCATCTTAGTGATTAATTGGATGAGGAAAGGAGAATGTATCTTAATAGAATCCAAGGCAAATATTTGCCAGATGGAAAAATAAATAAATAAAAGGGAATAATAACCCTTGCACTCACTACCACATGGTCAACAGGAAGATTGGCTGATTTCATAAATGAAATGGAGGTAAGATTCTAAGTACTTCAGAATGCATAAAAAGTTCTCATCTCTTCCCAACGTGGAAAGAAATATGTGCAAAACTTTGGACCAAGAGTAGTCACTTTGAATAACAGGGAGGGAGGGAGGGGGAGAGAGAGAGAGAGAGAGAGAGAGAGAGATTGATATAGAGACTAGAACTTCCTGCAAATCTGTGAAGGCATTTTGCAAGTCCTAAATGAGTAATAATTTTTTGAAGACTTTAGTTTTAGAGAGAAGGAAAGAGATAGAGGAAGAGAAGGAAAGAAACATTGACCAGCTGCCTCTAGTACACCCCCCACCCCCACCCCACCCACCGAACCAAACCTGCTGAAACCCAGTCATGTGCCCTAATGGGGAATCAAACCAGTGACATTTCTCTTTGTGGGACAGTGCCCAGCCCACTGAGCCACACCAGTCAGGGCAGTAATAGTTTCTCTTAAACATTCATTTCCCCTTAACCAGCCCTGGGCACCAAGAAGAATTTTAGTATCTCACTCCCCTATGTTTCACTGAGACGCATGTAAATTCATTTTGCCTTATTATGGATAATATGCATGTCAGCAGGGAGTTTATTTGTTTATTCGGGTTGGTCTCCCATTCAAAATTATGAAGCCTCTCTGATCTTGTGGACCATGAAATAGTTTCCACAGCCACCTCTTGCTTCTTAGCCTCACCACGCTTCTGGTCCATATTCTCTTAGGGATATCAAAGGGTGCATATTTTCTCATTTTCATAAACTGTGGTTCCTGGAACTTCCACTCTCATAATTTTCTAACTTACTAAAGTAAATTTTTACCTAAAGTTATCCCTGTCTACCCAAGAGTCATTGGTACCAAAATTTTTCCTTGTAGCCTAACATCCATATAACCACCCATGAGAAGAAAATGCCCCGGAAGGAACTGACTCCTTCCGTGGGGATGGATCCAGGAGGTCCAGGAAGAAGAGGCGTCCTCTGAAGGAGCTCATTCAGCCCAGTGGGGAAAGAATTAAGGAACAAGGTTAAGGACTCCTGACCGAAACAGGAGCACTTGAGAGTCACTTGACTGCAGGGAAAAGGTAAGAAAAACAAATCTAAGGGTCTTTCTTCTGGCTTTGGCTGGTCATACTGGCATCTCACTTGTCTCTTGTTTGTTCCTTTCCAGTCCTGGTCCTATAGTATATCCACCTTTACCCACAGTTTTCACTCCAGGGACGATTGTCCCTCCCTCTTACTTGTCCTCTCCAGGTCCACCCCAACCCAGAGGCAGAAAATAATGACTCAGCCCAGGAAATTGGGGCGGATCCGCGGCGCCATATGCAGGAAGGAAGGCTATTGGGAAGGAGAATGCTCCTTCTGCCCCACTAGGGGGTGGAGGTTGGCCCCACAGGCTCCCTGGGATAAAAAGCTGTGGCTGGTCCGGATACACAAAGGCTGGTAGGGCCCAGGGGCTCTTCTGTTGGCTCCTGAAAAAATGCAAATGACCGGATCACTTTGCCTGTACAAAGATTTGAGGGCATTAACTAACATGTACCTTCAGTGAGCTCTCATTCCCTCTTGTTGCCTGGACATTTAAGTTCAAGCCTTTGTTTTCTGCAGATTTTTCTCCTCAGACAGCACTGTTCCATAAGAACTTCCAAACCCGTAGATCATTTTTTATAACAATTTATTTGAGCTAAAGGGCAGATGCACCTGGAAGCAGATTCATTCCTGCACTTGGGACTGAGGGAGGAATGTAAGGAAGAGGACGTGAGGTGGGGAAAGCATGATGGTGACCAGGTTGCAGGGTCGTTAATAGGACGTGCTCTGCTGCTGGCTTTAGAAGGAAGAGTCTGAAAGGGGACATTTCAGAGGTGTGTTAACCTAGATGCCCAGAAACAAGTGAAAGATCAGGCCCTTACTGAAGACGTTCTATGACTACCCTTCAGGACCTGCCCGTTGCGGAACTGGTGCTCAGATCATCCTGGGAGGTTACTTTTCCCACAACCCCTTTTCCCGCCTACAGCATTCTGAGTGATTCCTCTGAACAACCGATCTTCTGTCATCTGTGGATAATGAGATAACTATTACCGCTCGTAAAGATTTCCACAACGGGTAATGCTTACAGTCGAGATGTGAGTCCGGTAATGGCCGGCAACTCAAGTCAGGGGAACAGCACCAGACACCAAATGCTCCAACAAATGCCTGCTGGCCTTGAGCCCCGGCTGTCACGTCCAGAAGGGGCAGGAGCAGGGGCACAAGAACAAAAGCACAACTGACTCCTGACCCTGATTGGGAGCTGGGATACCAGACTTCCATTTTGGTCTCTTTCGCTTACAGGATGTGTAATTTAACTCTGAAAAACTCCTTCTTAAGAAATCTCTGAACTGCATGTTTTTTTGTTTGTTTGTTTGCTTGATTTTGGTTTATTTCACTTTATTTTTAATTATATTTTACTGCTTATGCTATTACAGTTATCCTGAATGTTCCCCGTTTGCCCACCTCAACTCAGCACCGCCCCCCACCCCGATCCGCAGGCAATCCCACCACCGTTGTTCATGTCCATGGGTCATCCGCATAAGTTCTTTGGCTTCTCCATTTCTTATACTATACTTTACATCCCCATGGCTATTCTGTCACTACCTATTAGTACTTCTTAATCTCCTCACTTCTTCACCCATTCGCCCACACTCCCCTCCCATTTGGCAGCCATCAGAATGCTCTCTGTATCCATGATTCTGTCTTTGTTCTTCTTGCTTCATTTATTTTTTAGATTCAGTTGATGATCATTCGTATTTTTTGCCATTTTATTGTTCAGAGTTTTGATCTTTTTTTTTTTTTTTTTAAGTAAGTCCTTTTTACTTTTCATATAATAATGGTTTGGTGATGATGAACTCCATTAGTGTTTTTCTTGTCTGGGAAGCTCTTTATCTGCCCTTTGATTCTAAATGATAGTTTTGCTGGATAGAGCAATCTTAGTTGTAGGTCCCTGCTTTTCATGACTTTGAATGTTTCTTGCCAATCCCTTCTAGCCTGCAAAGTTTCTTTTGAGAAATCAGCTGACAGTCATATGGGAGCTCTCCTGTAGATTACTAACTTCTTTTCTCTTCCTGCTTTTAAGATTCTCTCTTTATCTTTAACTTTTGGGCATTTTAATTAGATTTGTCTTGTTGTGGTCCTCATTGCATCCATCTTGTTTGGGATGCTTTGTGCATCCTGAACTTGCATGTCTATGTCCTTCATCAAATTAGGAAAATTTTCGTTCATTATTTTTTCAAATAGATTTCCAATATTCTGCACTCTCTTCTCCTTTGGAACCCCTGTCATGTGGAAGTTGGACCTCTTCAAGTTGTCCCCGAGGCTGCTTACACTATCCTTTATTTTTTGGATTCTTTTTTCTTCTTGTTCTGATTGGTTGTCTTTTGCTTCCTTATATTCCATATCATTGGTTTGATTCTCAGCTTCATCCACTCTACTGTTGTTTCTCTGTAAATTAGTGTATCCTTAATTTCTGACTAGGTCCTTCGTTTCTTACTAGATCTTTTTTATGCTGTTGAGGTCCTCACTAAGATCCTTGAGCATCCTTATAACCAGAGTTTTGAACTCTGCATCTGATAGATTGCTTATCTCCAATTCGTTTAGCTCTTTTTCTGGAGTTTTGATCTGTTCTTTCATTTGGGCTACGTTTCTTTGTCTCCTCATTTTGGCAGCCTCCCTGTGTTTGTTTCTGTGTATTAGATAGAGCTCCTTTGAGCCCATGTCTTGGTAGTGTGACTCAATATAGCCAGTATCCTGTCAGGTCCAGTGGCACATCCTCCCCTGTCTCCTGTGTGACATTCATGTGGGCTGAGTTCACCCTCCTCTAGTAGTTGAGCCTTGGTTGCTGTTGGCAGGTCAATGGGAGGGATGTACCCAGGCCAGTCAGCTGCAAGGACTGGCTGTGACCACTGACCACCATCCTCCACCCTCCGTGGAGGATCAGCTGTGCAGGGGCAGGTGCTCCCTCAGGGTCGGTAACTGTCCAGGTGCGCTGGCCCTGGGCTTTCCCAGCTGGTGCAGGCCAAGGTCAGCCGCACCTGTGTTTATCCTGGGGCCACTCTGCCTGGGCTCCCACTTCCTGGACCTTTTTGAATGTTGAAAAGGTGTCATCAATCTATAAAGATGGCACTTAAAATTTTTTTTTCCCTCTTAGCTTTGGGTGTTTGCAAAGCTCTGATTTCTGTTGCAATCATTCTTCCAACTTTTTTGAAAGCTTCATGCATTTTTCTTGGGTCTTCCATTTTAAATCACTTCCTTCCTTCTTGGTTCTCCTATATCATGGCAGACAATTTAGCTTCTATTTCTTATCATTACAAGTCTCACATTATAACAGAGAATGTTGTTTAGGCCGGGAATTTTAAATACTAGGATTGTGTCAAAAATACCTGGACTAAAGTACCTTTAATATCACGATTATATTCATGTAAAAAATAGTAAACCATGTGACTGACGTATGCGGTCTATCCTGAAAGTATCAGCCATACAAACTTTAAAAAATATATTGACATTGGCTCAATACTTTTGGAACAGACCCATACAAATGTGTATTGACTAAGAAGAAAATAATAAAAATAAACATCTACTTATGTTAGAATCTCTATCTTCTGCAATAATAGAGAACAGTGATTGCAAGGGCAATATATTCAACACTGGCCCACTTTGCAAAGAAACTTTGTACAACCAATAAAACAGTACTGTAATTGAGGAAAATAAACCTGTGTTGAAAACTCCCTGAAAACATACATTCTGTAATTATTTTCTACACAAAAACACAAGAAAATGAAAACAGCTAAGTCCAGTTTCACAATGTGATGTATTTAATTCTAACCCTGGGCCATCATAAGCCATTATTTGGTTCTCAAATAGAAGCATTTAAAACCCTTTACCCTCAATCCACGTTCTTTCAAATTCAAGGTTAGAGCCAGAAAACAAAAAACCACTATTCCAGGGTTTGGGTAGTGTGTGAAATTGTGAGACAAGAAATGACAACAATAAATTAATCCCTGGTCACGTGATTGGATATGTGTGTATATAAAGAGATGTGTGTGTGTGCGTGTACAATTTTTCAATGTTGATATTCCTGTTTAGATTGTGCATTTATATAGCTTTTATAGTGATGCTCACTGTTACCTTATCTTTCTGACTGACAAAAATGGGATTTCAGTCATGCTCAGCCTTTCCTGCAGTGCCAGTGATGGGAATTTTTGAAATCTTATTACTGGTTGCACTGCCCTGATCTCAGATGGAACTTTCAATCAAAAAGGCAATCAGAAGGTTATACATTCGTGAGATTCCCTGCAAAGCCAGTGATCGCCTAATATAACTTGTTCGAAGGGCCCACTTGCCTCCAGTCCTTATGTGGCTATAAAGAATAATTGGGTACTTAGCTCTCAGCACCCGCGTTCCTAGCTCCAAAATACAGCAGAGGCGGGAACTCAATGGAGACGCAGTGTGATATCTGGCTGCTCCTAGGAGATTTCTAAGTCTCACACAGAGGCTTGTCTTCCTTTAAGCATCTGATTAAACAAACTCTCCCAAAGACACATTTGGCTCTTCCCAAGCATTCTTGTTTCACTGGGGAGGCCAGTGAATGTAAGTTTTCTTTTCTTTTGCACGCACACAAACACCCATGCATCCTTTTCTAAAACATTTTCATTGTCAAGTTCATATCCTAGACATCACCACTCTGCGTGGAAAGGTGGAAGGCTTGAATTTAATTTCTAGCATATTTGAACCATCCTCTGATGAATGAGTTTTCATCTTAAAATAACTGCACTCATCAAAGATGATTGTAAAGAATGCGTTCTTCATACTCTATAAAGTATTTCTGTGTGTTTAAAAGACACTTTTGTAATTTGATTTGATCAAATTAGTGGACAGAGCTGAGGCGGAATTGATCCCATGCAACAGTCTAACCATCCGGAATGCATTTCCTCTACAGACAGGAGCTGTAGATTGTGAGATGGGCAGAGGGAGATCGCCTTATTTCACGTAGCTCCAACACAATGGTGGTCCTCCATTTGGCACAAGATCCTTGGGCAGGTTAAGTTTCAAAAATAGCAAGTGGCGGATAATTGGGGCATAATAAAGACACATTAAAATGCCTTTGGATTGAATAGGCATTTTATTTGAAAAAAGAGCTACATGTGCATATACGTAAGAAACGTCAGTCCATTGCTGCAACAGGAAAACAATGCACAGAGACAAAAATAGTCACTTTGTTAAAGTTAAAAAATATGCCTTAAAGAGTTGAACTTGGGGTACTCAAATTTTAAAAGTCTGGGAGCTCCAGTGACCTCTTGATTAAGGAAGTCCTGGCAAATATACTGCTCAAGGGAAATGTAGGTAAATGTATGTGTATGTGTGTGTTCTTTGGACCTTTATTTAAATTCAGGGTGCTCAAAGTATATTTCAGAGCTAATATAAGTGCATTACTGACTTGATTCCCTATTACAGCACCTTAAACGGGTTTTTAAGCATAAAATGCTGGAATAGTGGGGGCAAAAATAGCAAGAAAGCCATGCATTCTTCTTTCTTAAAAAAAATATTTATTTTTAGGAGGAGGAGGGGAAAGAGAAAGAAAGAAACAGCAATGTTTGGTGTCCAGGAGTTGAACCAGTGACCTTTTGGTTTGTAGGCCGGCACTCAATCCACACCTGCCAGGATGAGCTCCACACTTTTACAGGCAAAATAAATTACGAGGTAAGGTTTGGGCTATGGGTACCGCAGACATTATCTACTGGCCATGAAAACCACCATATGGCCATTATCTTACTGATTTCCAAAATTTAAGTGTATAGATTTTCCACTCCTAAAATTAGAGTAATTTTTGTTAAATGTATTTATATATCTGTAACCTAGGTTGCTTCACTGAGAAATATATTAGAAATGAGTCTGGTATGCAAATGATTAGTCAAGTAATAACCTTACCTTGGTTTAGGATGTGTAAGATGGTCAGACTATTACTACTCCAGAAATTTATCACTGATCACTACTCTTATGAAGATCTAGGTATTTGTTTTAGGCACTGTTTCAATTTTCAAATAAAATGTATATTCAATCCATAGGGATTTTAATGTGTCTATAGGTCTTTACTAATTTATTTTGTGCAATCACATTGACCTCCAATAGCCAAAGTCATGTTCTTCTCTGGCAGGTACGAAGAGGACCTACCACCACTTTTGACCAAAGAAGACTTCTCTAACAAGCAGGCTTTCACAGAGAACTCCCCCCACCAGCAAGCAGATTCGTCAGGTATGAGTTACAGCCTGTCTCTCTTGTCAAATTCGGCTTTCCACTCTATTTTTCCATCGCCTACATTTTTACATATTTTCCATTATATTTCCCTGTCTGAAAAGTTCCCCAGCTCTGCCCTGCTTCCTCCCTCTTTTATCTTTTTACGCCTAACTCTGATTCAACTTCCCATCGCAGGAGAACCAGGTTGTCCTAGTTGGACTAGTTTTTGCATATTACCATGTTCCATTAACGTCCTTGTTGGTATCTAGTTGTGTGATCAGGACCCAGCCATTTCGCTTTCTGGTTCTTGACATAAAAATTCTTACAAATAATGTAGTTGAATGTTTTAAAATTCTAGTTACACTTGGAAAACTCGGTTCGTAGGTCATCTGATGGGGGAAAAGAAAAGTGGAGACAACAAAGGTATTTATAAAAATATATTTCACAAAGTAGGAAACAATACAGGAGTTTCTCTGAATACATTACATGGAGTAAAGAAACAATATTGCATTAAAGCAAAGTAGAAAATTAAAATGATCTGCATGTAGTAGTTCCCTTTCATCATACATTTTCTACTCCTAAGTGCCAGGTTTGCATGACAAACTGAATATGCTCATGTCTTCTAGGCCCGTTCTCTGTCGGAGTCGAAGCTGTCCCATGTACTAACCGGAAAGATCAGGGAGAGAGAAGGACTCAAAACAGAAGCAGTAAAATTATGTACAAATCGGTTCCTGCTCTCCACCATTGGGGGCGGCTTGAGGCAGGTTCATCGGGCAGGGCAGTACGTAAGTATCTAAAAGTCTAGAGTTTAAATATTCACATGAATCAATATACCTTCGGATGTTTGTGCTTGTAGTAAAAACACCAAATACTAGGATTATGAACAAAATAGAAAACAGTTCAAAAGTTTCTCTGGGAAAAGGGCTGTTCCTGCCATCACCAGTCACATGAACACTTTCTACGCTAAAGAGACTATTAGCTCCCCTTTCGATAATATTGCCTGTCATACTCATCTCATCAAAATGTACATGTATTAAACATTCATTGTAGATATATATATATATTTATATTTATATAAAACAATCTAAAGGATTATTAATGGATATAATTTAGCTTCTTTCCATATAGTCCCTTACTCTATAGGTTACCAACCTTAATAAATAAAAGCATTCATGGACGTCAATAAAATATTTATTTTTGCGGATTAAACAAATAAAACCATCTGTCTCGAACGCAGTCCACCGGGTGACAGTTTATCTTTGTGTTCTCGCAGAAGTGGGTGAAGGGCCGGGAAGGAGTGGTCCTGCTTCCAAAAAGCAAGCCTGTTCCGTAAGATCTCTCTCCTCCCACCGTGGAATGAATTACAAACTGGTGAGTAGTTTAAGGCTCGACACAATGTTTAAAGATGCTGTTCAGTCTCTGATGAACGGGGCCAACAATTATGTACAATGGGTGGTCACCGTACCATGTCATCTAGGAAGCCTTCCCAAACTCCCAAAAGTCCGAAGTACAGCCGACCAAGTATTGCTTTATCATGGGTGGTGGGATCCTTACTGGTGAAGGGAGAAAGAAACCATTCGCATCTATAAAAATCCTTGCAGAAGACACATAGCAGCAGCAGAGTCCTCGCAAATCCATTTTTTTTTTTTCTAAGAAAGCACCTTTTAATTTAGATATTTTCCCCCTCTTTTTAAACCACTTTTTTTTCCCCCTAAGCATTAGCCAGGATCCCAATCATTGTCTATGGCAGTCAGGTACAGATCAGATATCCAAAGACTTCTAGACACCCCACCGTGTTTAAATTCACACTCCACAAGATGGATAACCTCCTAACAGACATTTTTTATTGTTTATTATCGATTTTTTTTTGGGGGGGTGGAGGGGGTTCAACATTAAAAAAATGTAGTTGAGTTTATAGATGAGCAGTTGCTACACTTGCCTCTAAAACGAACAGCCACATTGGTTGTACCTAAGGGGAGTGACCCTAGAATATTACAGAATGCTCAGTCCCATGGGTTGATTTGGAATCCACTGTCAAGTTTCTTTGTCGCTTTCACCCACAGAGTACAGTTCGCCCAGTCTCTTAAAGCGGGGACCCCAGTCACTGAGGTAGTCAAAATTCTGGTCCGAGTCCGAGGTGGTGGACTCCAAGGAGCTCAGGGAACCCGCCACAGACCCCCGGCCCTCGTAGCCGTAAATCTGAATGGAGTCGTAGGGCGGGGCTGCGGGGTCGTTATCGGCCTCGTGGAGCCGCACGTTTATGAATTCATCCACATCAACGCCTTTGGGGACCGGGGCGAGCCCCTGCCGGGGCATCAGCTGCAGATCGGGCTTAATATCCTTGCGGGGTAAGAACCCGTTGATGCCGTCCGGGTTCTGTAAAGTGGCGATGTCGAAGGCTTCGGTGTCCTCCTCCCCTCCGCCCTCGTCATCGTAGCGAATGATGTTTTCTCGCACGTCTTCGTCGTCCTTGATAATTAATGGCTCATTTTTATGACGCCGCAGAGTTACAAACAGCACCACGATGACTGCAAGGGGGCAAAAAAAAAAAAAAGGAAACGGAAATAACAATTAGCGAAGCTCGCATCTAATTTTTTAATGTATTCTATTTTAGTGTTCCATTACAGTTGTCCCACTTATTCCCCTGTTGTCCCCACTGCCCCCTACCACAGTCATTCCTCAGCCTGTTGTCCATGTCCATGGGCCCTTTAGACTGGTTCCTGGACTAGACCCATCTTCCCCTTCTTTTTTCCAATATCCCCACTCTGAGTCCTTCCCTCTGGTCACTGTCTGTCCTTTGTTTTTATGTCGCTGGTTCTATTTTGCCAGCTTGTTCGTTCATTAGATTCCTCTTCTAGGAACTTGTGCCCTTTGCAACAACATGGATGGAACTGGAGAGTATTATGCTTAGTGAAATAAGCCAGTCAGTGAAGGACAGGTATCATATGATCTCACCCATTACGGGACAATAATGAGCAAAACTAATAACAAGCAAAACAGAACCAAGTGTATGAATACAAGGAATAGGCCTGCAGTGGTCAGGGGGAAAGGGGTTGGGGGGAGGGAGGAGGCAGAGGCAAAGAAGGGGAGCAGCTTAGACAAGAACCTAGTATAAAGGAACCATGGACATGGACAACAGGTGGGATTGACTTTGGGGGGAAAGGGTGGGTGGGGAGGGGGACAGAGGGGAGCAAAAAAGGGATGGATGTAATA
>PVIW01002046.1:0-106611 GCA_004026585.1 Noctilio leporinus
ATATTTTGGAGATCAGACCCTTGTCTGAGGTATCATTGGCAATTATGTTTTCCCATACAGTTGGTTCCCTTTGAATTTTGCTGATATTTTCTTTAGCTGAACAGAAACTTTTCAATTTGATATAGTCCCATTTGTTGATTCATTCTTTTATTTCCTTTGCCCTTGGTGAAGTATCAGTAAACATATTTCTGCATAGGATATCCAAAAGGTTACTGCCTATATTTTTCTCCAGGACCTTTATGGTGGCACTGCTTATGTTTAAATCCTTTATCCATCTTGAGTTGATTCTGGTGTATGGTGTATGGTGTAAGTTGGTTATAAAGTTAGCTTTATCTTTTTGCATGTTGCTGTCCAGTTTTCCCAACACCATTTGTTGAAGAGACTGTTTTTACTCCATTTGATGTTCCTTCCACCTTTGTCAAATATGAGTTGACCATAGAGTCCTGGGTTAATTTCTGGGCTCTCTATTCTGTTCCATTGATCTATATGTCTATTCTTATGCCAGTACCAGGCTGTTTTGATGACAGTAGCCTTGTAGTATTGTTTGAAGTCCAGTATTGTGATTCCTCCTACCTTGTTCTTCTTTCTCAAGATGCTGTGGCTATTCATGGGCATTTTTGGCTCCATATAAATTTTTGAAGTATTTTTTCTATTTCTGTGAAGTCTGTCATTCGATTTTAATTGGGATTGCATTGAATCTCTAGATTGCTTTGGGTAGTATGGACATTTTAATGATGTTAATTGTTCCCACCCACGAACATGGTATGTGCTTCCATTTATTTGTATCTTCCTTAATTTCTTTCTTCATTGTTCTGTAGTTTTCTGAGTAGAGGTCTTTTACCTCCATAGTTAGGTTTACTCCTAGGTAGTTTATTTTTCTTGCTGCTATGGTAAATGGGATTTGTTTTTTCGCTTCTATTTCTGTTGTTTCATTATTGGTACACAAAAATGCTTTTGGTTTCTGGATATTGACTTTATACCCAGGTATTGTAAAATGTATTTTGTCTGAAATCAGTATTGCTACTCCAGCTTTTTTTCCGTGTCCATTTGCTTGCTTGATATATATTTTTCCATCCCTTCACTCTTAATGTTTGTCGATCTTTTGCTCTGAGGTGGGTCTCTTGAAGGCAGCGTATATGTGGATCATGTTGTCTTACCCATTCGGCTACTCTATGTCTTTTGATTGGTGCATTTAATCCATTTACATTTAAGGTTATTAGGTTATTATTGATTGATAGTTATTCATTGCCATTTTCTCCCTTTGTGTCTGTATTCCTCTTTGGCTTTCTCTGTTTCTTCATTTTATTTATTTATTTATTTTTAAAGCAGACCCTTTAGCATTTCTTGCAGTGCTGGTTTGGTAGAGATGTATTCTTTTAGTCATTTTTTTTTTTTTTTTTTGGTCTGGGAAACTACTTATTTCTCCTTCTATCTTGAATGAGGGCCTTGCTGGGTAGAGTATTCTTGGTTGCAGGCCTTTGTTTACCATTACTTGAAATACTTTTTGCCATTCCCTTCTGGATTGAATTGTTTCTGTTGAATAACCATTTGATAGCCTTATTGAAGCCCCATTATATGTTATTTGTCGTTTCTCTCTTGATGCTTTTAGGATTCTCTCTTTGTCTTTGAAATTAGCCATTTTAATAATAATGTGCCTTGGTGTTGGTCTGTTTGGGTTGATCTTCATTGGGACCCTCTGTGCTTTCTGAACTTGATTAATGTTTTCACTCATCATGTTAGGGAAATTTTCTATCATGACTTTTTTGAACAGGTTTTCCATTCCTTGTTTCTCTTCTCCTTCTGGTATCCCTGTAATCCGGATGATGTTATGCTTCATGTTGTCCTGCAGCTCTCTTAAACCCTCTTCAATCTTGTTCAGCCTTTTTTTATTCTCTTGTACTGTCCTGGAGTATTTGTCTACATTATCTTCCAACTTGCTGATCTGGTCCTCTGCTTCCTCTAGCCTACTGTTGATTCCTTCTACTGTATTCTTCAATTCAGAAATTGTATTCTTCATTTCCTCCTGGCACTTACTGATAGTTTCTATGTCCTTTTTGATGCTGTTGTAGCTCTTAGTAAGTTCCTTGTAACTTCCCTGGAGTTGTTTATAGTTTTCTTTGAGCTGGCTAAGCTCATTGAGCTTCTCTATCATCATTCTTTTGAATTCCTTATCTGATATTTTGTGTGCCTCTGTTTCATTTGGTGGTCTTTTTGGGGATTCTTCCTTTCCTTTTGGTGATGGACTGATTCTCTTTTTCTCCCCATTTTGGGTGTCTGTTGTTGCTTGCATTTTGTTTTTTTTGTTTTTTGTTTTTTCCCTTGGATTAATCTGTTTTACTTCCTTGCCTTAGGAGATTTGTGGAGTTCAATGTTGCAGTCTCCCAGATTTTCTCCACTTGTTGTTCTTGGTGTGGCCTTTATTTGGGATGTCTGGTTGTATTCTGGACCTGTGGGCTTTTATCAGGAGAAAAGAAAAAGAAAAAAGAAAAAAGATAATAATAATAAGAAGAAAGAGTTTAGATGGCTGTTCACCCTTAATAATCCCTGATTGGTCTGGATGGAGCCATGACCTAAGGGCTTTTAGCAGGAAAAAAAGAAAAAAATATATATGTTAAGCCAAAATGGTTTAGGTAGCTGTTCACCCTTAATAATCCCTGATTGGTCCAGGTGGAGCCGGGACCTGTGGGCTTATAGCAGAGAGAAAAAAATATTTAAAAAAATTTTTATAATTAAAAAAAAGAAAAAGACAAAAAAGGAAAAAATAACAAGGAAAAGAGAAAATAATATTAATAAAGAAAGGGTTTAGGGGGTTGTTCACACTTTATGATCTCTGATTGGTCCAGGTGTAGCCAGGACCTGTGGGCTTTAACAGGAAGAAAAGAAGGGGAAAAAAAAATAAAAAAAGGAAGGAAGGAAATAAAAAAGAAAAAGGAAGAAAGAAAAGAATAAAGAAAGGGTTTAGGTGGCTGGGGAGGGGAGGAATACTTAGATTGAGGACTGGGAATGCGTTGTAGCCAGAGAGTGAGTAGACTTTAAATCAAGAGTAGGGAGAAGGTCTTGGGTATTTAGTTGGATTGAGATGGGGGGATGGATTAAAAATATGTGAGAAGTAACTTTTGAAAAGGATATGTTGGGGATTAATAGTTCATGTAGCTCTCGGTATAACTCAGGTGCTTGAGATTAGCAGCAAACCATTTCCTGAGTCTGCCTCTTTTTCTTGGTCAGGTCTCTGCAGCCTACAGTCTAGCTGGTCTTGGAGTGGCAGGGCCTCTGATTGTCACAGTCAGGGCTGATTCTGAGTGTCCGCCCCCAGGTAGGCTGGGCCTTCAGTAGCCTAGCTGGGTTTTTAGGGCTGCTGGTGTTCTGGGGCCCGCAGGGTGCCCCCTCCAACTCCTGGTGGAGGTTCCTGCCTGTGATGGGCACCTGGCACCTCTGCAGGGCAGCCTGTAACCTCGTTGGTTCCTGTGATGACTGGTCCTGCCCCTACAACTCCCAGAGAAGGCAGCCCCCGTCCACCCACAGTGCCCAGGGCCCACCAACACTGCCCAGCTCCCCCGGGTGAGGGCCAATCCTCCAAGCAGACCAGCTCTCCAAGGAGTCCTTTACGCCGCCTCTGTGATCTGCCGCCTCTGTGATCTGCGGCCTTTGTCTCCGGCAATGGGTGGGTCGGTTGCCCCCGCTACTAGTTCCTGGCTCGCAGTTTGGAGTTTCCGTGGGAGCCTGGGGGCCTGTGTGGGTGCGCAGGGCTGGGCCTCCCCCCTTGAAGGGGCTTCAAGCTGCTGTTTCCCCTGGTGGCCCAGCAGCACCTTTTTTGGCCCTCTCGCCGCCCCGGCTGGTGCACTTCCCTGCTCCCCCGCTCCTGCTCCCCTCAGGACTCTTCTCCTCCACCTCTAGCCCTGTGAGGAGCTTCTCCCTGTGGCTGGAGCGAGTCTCTCACACAGTCCCTCCCCTGCAGGAGTTCAATTCCTCGTTCCCTCCAGCGTTTGCCCTCGCTGCCCACACTTCACTGCTCAGATTTCTAGTCACCAGGGAGCCTGGAGCTGCTTCAGTTAGAGACACCCTCTGGGTAGAGCTGCCTCTGCCTAGAGCCAACCTCGGCCCGCCGGCCGGTAAGTCTGGAGCCCCCTCACCTGCTCTCCTGCTGGTCTCCTCTGCCTCTGGGCTGTGCTCCCCTGTGTCCAGATGCTGACCACTCCAATTCTTAGGGACCTGAAGACGTCTCGCGCTCCCTATCTTGTCCTCTAGCTGCTCTGGTACTCGAGAACACCATCAGCACTGCTCTCTACTCTGTCGCCATCTTTTCCTAATCTTTACTTCTTCATTTTGTGGCTGTATGCAGTTATTTCCCTGAGCATCTTGATCACCAGTGTTGTGAGCTCTGCAACTGATTGGTTCTTTTTCTGGGGTTTTGTTCTGTTTTTTCATTTGGGCCATATTTCTTTGTGTCCTCAATTTGGCAGCCTCCCTGTGTTTGTTTCTGTGTATTGGGTGGAGCTGCTTTGACTCTTTGTCTTGGTAGTATGGCCTAATGTAGTAGGTGTCCTGTAGGGTCCGATCGCACAGCCTCCTCTACCAACCAAGCTGGATACTTGAGGTGCGCCCTCAAGGGCACCTTGAGGTGGGCTGAGTATGCCTTCCTCTTGTAGTTGAGCTTTGGTTGCTCTTGGCAGATCAGTGGAAGATATTTACCCAGACCAGTCAGCTGTAAGGACTGGCTGTGACCACTGACCACCAACTTGGCCCTCCATGGAGAATCAGCTGTGCAGAGGCAGGGTGGTGGTGCTGTAGCTGTCCACTGGGTGTGCTGACCTGGGGTTTCCTGGGCGGTACAGGGCAAGTCAGCCCTCATTTGTGTTTTTCCCTGGACCACCCTACTTTATAGCCAGCTTGAGCTATAAAGCAAAATCTGAGATGGCTGCTACTTGTACCAGACTTGGAGATTCCCTGATGAAACCAAGCTGTGAATCTAAACTGGCTGCTGCTAGTGCTCAGCCTAGAGCTCACTGAGGCAGCTGTTGCTTGTTTAATGGGATTTGGGAAGTTGTGAAGCACGAGTTAAGACAGACCTTTCATAAGGAAAAGCAGCTTGGGTGGGCCTGTGAGTTGGGTGGGACAGAGTCTCTGGGGATCTCCACGGCAGGGCACACAGAGTTAGCCAGGTTGATGGAATCCCAGACATGGCACCAGCTTGCCAGCTCTCTTGGCAGAGGGTTTAGCAAAGAGATAATGGCTCCTGATCATCTTCATGCCAGACAGTTCAGTTTCTTTCTGTATACCAATGGTGCCTTTCAAGCTGCTACCCTGGTGCTGCAGCTCAGAGGGAGTGAGGCTGAGTAGGTGAGTCTGCGTGTGGGTTCTTTAAGAGAAATTGCTTGGGACTCCAGAGGTTTCTTCCACCAACTCAATCCCCATTGGTTTTTGCAGCCCGAAGTTGTCGGGACTTACCTTCCTGGCACTGGAACCCTGGGCTGCGGGGCCTGGTGGGCTGGAACTCCTCACTCATGAGATATCCCTTCCAAATTTTTATCTACTACTTGTGGGTGCAGGACCAGCACATTTTGCATCTGGGCCCTCCTACCCATTTAGATGGATGCAGTTTCTTTAGTTTGTAGTTGTCGGACTTTCATTCAACTTGATTTCTGATGGTTCTGGCTAATGGTTGTTCTATATTTTAGTTGTAATTTCCTCACACTTTTTAGGTCCCTTGGGTATCAATTTCTTTGTTAGCTTTGTTATCTGACCAGCAGTTAGTTGCAATAATAGACATTTTGGGTATATCTGGATATCTTGCCAGAACATATGGAAGACAGAAGACATAGAGAGATTATTAACTGAAAATCAAAGTGACAGGGAATGGCTTTTCTCAGTTCTCGCTGCCACTCTTCCTTTGGAGTTGCTAGTGAATAGCATAGATATAATACCTCTTCATACGTTGAAGTCCTAACCCCCAATACCTGGAATGTGACTGTATTTGGAGATAGGGCCTTTAAGAGGCAATTAAGTTAAAATGAGGAGTCTAGGGTAGGCCTACATCTAATATGACTGGCATCCTTATAAGAAAAAAATGAGAACATTACAAAAAAAGACACAAAGGATGCATCAGCACAGAAAAAACTGTCAGGACATAACATGCTTTTCTCACAGATGGCATACAGAGAAGGTGGACATTTTCAAGACAAGAAAAGATGCCTCAGGAGAAACCAAGCTGACACTTTGATCTTGGACTTTTTGCCTCTAGAACTGTGAGAAAATTTCTGTTATTTAAGTCACCCAGTCTGTGGTATTTTCTTATGGCAGTCTTATCAAATGGATACATTATCATATTGTTGGAAGATTTGAAAATGAAAACCAAAAAGTTCAATTTGAACAGTTGAGAGTAGTTGCCTTTGGGAAGTAGGATATGATGGTAGGGAAGAAAGATTACTTATATAAAAAATGAAAAATTTGTGAACTCATTGACCTATTAAACAATGTACATTTTGTATTATGTACATACTCTTTGATAATAGCACAAACAAATTGCAAGGCAGTCTGATAAATCAGGGTTAAATCTTGTCTTTTTTCATCTGAATGATAAAGGCTCTCTGGAGTTCCATATATTCATATTTCCCTTTGTCTGACCTCTGTTTTCTCTCTCTGTGGATTTTGACATTTCTACCCCAGGGAAAGCATAGCCAGTTAGTGTGTTTTGGGTTGTAGGTAACAGAAAGCCTGTTGGAAGTGTTTACCTATAGGGAGATGTGCTCTCACATAAAAGGAAATCTTGAGATGGTTAGTTCTAGGCAGGGTGCCTAGCTCATGGCTCAATGACATTGTTAAGGACCAGCTTTTTAATCTTTATTCTGGGATGCCATTCATAACAGTGTCTGCTCTCCTCATAGGTGCAAGGTAACTGACCACAGTAGTACCAGGCCTCATGTCCTCAAAAGCAATATCCAAAGGCTGCATGGGAGAAGAGGGCATCCTATGTATGTTTCTCTTTAAGAAAGGAACATTCTACCAGAGCCCCCAGCACGTTTTTTTCTACCATGTCAATGAGCACAGCTGCATCACATGCCATTCCTAAACTAAGGAGAAAGAGGAATGGAATTACCCAGGCTGTCTTAATCCAAATAATGCTCATCTCTGAAGTTGGGAAAGAGCTCAGGCTCCCCTGAAACCACCTCTGACCCATACTTCACTAAAGTCAGGAGTGTGCTAGCCAGGAATAAGGAAGGAAAAGGGGAAATGTCATGGAATCGGGAAGAAGAAATAGACATTTTAGCAACAGTTTTGTGAGATAGGTAGGGAAAGTAAAAAATTCACCAAGAGGAAAGAGAAAGGAAACAAAAGGTCAGAGATGAATGTCCTGCTCTGCACCTTCAGGTTAAACTTTGGGAAGGGCATTATAGGCAGAGGATAAGATTGATAGAAACACCTTGATTCCTAGTAAAGAGACTTCTAGGCTTCTCAGGATACAGCCTAGAAAATGGTATGAAGCCACAGCCAGTATGTCACCGTGTAAGAGATTACATGGCTGAAGAGTGGGGCTAAGTGAAGGGTCTGGCATTGTGTGTGGGTTCCATATAATCTGAAGTTCCTGCAGAAGGTGGATTTTATGCCTGGAGACTGTGGTTGAAGCTAGGGACTTTCTAGGAGGCATCCAAAAGAATTGACAAAACATCCAGCATTCCTGGGAACTTTCCGAAACTACTGCCTGAGATATGGAGGCTTCACTCTACTTCTGTTCTCTCCAGAAGGGAAAAGGAAAAGAAAGGGGAAAGAGTCCTGATAGAAACTTTGAACTTTGCATGGGCTAAATGTTCACAGCTTAAAATGCAAACAGACTGAATTATATTTAACAGGCAAATGTTCTCATTTATAGAATGGGGCTCCAGAGTAAAAGGAGATTAGTTATAGAGAAAAAAGACCATTTTTTGTCCCCTCAACGTATGTGAATTTTGGCCTTGTTATATTTTACATATTTCAGGATTATCTTTCATTTTTCACCCTTTTGGGGAACACTGTGGGAACATGGAAAGGGAGAGAAGAAATGTGAAGGAACTGTACAGGGTCCGTTGGAAAAATGCCTAATGCTAGATGTACATGGTTTTAGAGAACATCAATTAAGATTATATAAATATACTATAAAATTATTTAGCTAACCACTTTATAAACTTAAAATGGTTAATATTAGTAAACCAAATATGATGTCCTTTAACTGAGCTTTTTATAAGGCAGGAATTAAAATTATTATGTAAAGATAACCATGATTCAGTACAGGAACAAGCAGCCAGGTTAGTTACATTTATTTTGTTTGCATTATGTTTTTTCTTCACTACATATGTTTAACCAGGTGGAAAATTTCCAGTTTTGAAAACAAATATAACCTAGTCAGGAACTGAATTTACATTCTAATGCATTATAATAAACCAAGAATGTTATGGTTGAATCTAGCATCCAGTTAAAACTCAACACATGTATAACAATAAGAAAATTTGTTGGACAAAATATTGTAATAGCTTCTAAAAATACATGAATAAATTTTAATATCCAGACAGTACTTGAGCACATGTATCATTTGAACAGGTTCCAGAGTTATGCAGCTAAAGATTAAAGTGTGATTTAGAGATATATTTCACCCTGTATGCATGGGCATTGCCTCCATTAGCATTAATAGTATTTACAGGCACACAGAGCAGAGAAGTAAAATTTGTTGAAAGGCAAAGGAGAAATGATTTTTTAACTTTGCCTGTAATTCCAGGAGCATGAAGCTCTATTATTAAAACCTCCGTGAAAAGCCTTAACTTAGGAACTGAGGTACAGAAGCTGTACATCAATCTACAGTACTTCATGTATACTTTGTGTTAGTAGAGAAAGTGATTCAGAGAAGCTAAAGGATTTGTCAAAGGCTCTTCTGGGACTGTGGTACTGTATTAAAATGGGAAGAAATATGTGATTACTTTGAGGAATATGAAAAAATTTTAATCTCGGACAAAATGTAATTGATGCTATTGCAGCCATTAGTAGTTACACACACACACACACACACACACACACACACACACACCAGTTACTCATATTACCCATATTCACCTGTAAGCACCCATTACATCTCAGGTTTTAAGAAAATATAAATATTTTCAGCCTATTGGATGTATTTCCTTTTCTTGTTTCAAGATTATAAAATAAACCGTTTAATCCTCACTCTGGCTATTATGGCTCAGTTGGCTGGAGAGTTGTCCTGTAACTGAAAGGTTGTGGGTTCAATTTGCAACCAGTATACATACCTAGGTTGCAGGTTTGATCTCCAATGGGGGTGCATACTGGAGCCAACCAGTTGAGTTTATCACAATGGTGTTTCTCTCTCTCTCTCTCCCTCTCTCTCTCTAAAAGAAAAAAAAAAAGTTAAGTTCTAAAGTCCCAGGGAAATTTTAGAGGGATTTAGAGGGAAAAGTGAATTTGTACCCTTCCCTCATCTACTAATTCCCAGGAACGGGCTCTCATTAAATATACCTATTCCTTTAGTGAATATCAGGAGGAAATAAATTATCTAAATAATGAATTAGACCAAGATGGTGACAAGTGATAGATTTAACTTTCTGTGGGAATAATTATATTTGAAAGTACAGTTTATTTTGGAAAGCCCCTGGGCAATACATTCATTCATTTGGCACATTCTCAGTGACTGTCTACTATGTGCCAGTCACTTTTCTGGCTCTGCTGACCCAGGGGCGAATAAGATAAAGTTCCTGACCTCATAGATTTTATAACTGAGCAACATGCATTATGAACTTTAAAAATGTCTATATTTTTAAATTTAGTTATTATACTTTAGTTTGATAAATACTTAAGATTGATGTATATTAATTTCCATTGTATTGTTATCAAATGCCTAGATACTTCTGCCTATGTTTTGATTGTCTATAATAAGGAATGAATATCTTTGGCTAGTGAATAGGAACACTTTAATTGTCCTGATGCTTTTCTGTCCTTTCTATAGTTCCTGAGCATACAGGATATGTATGTTGCTTTTAAAAATAGAATGTTTTAAATGTCCTTTTTGTTTAAAGATGCAGAACTGGATAGATCATAGGGGTAAAAGGTGCTTGCTTACACAAATCATCTTGTCCTGATATCTGAAAAGTTGTTAGTGCTTATCAACTCCTTAGTGGATTAATCTATGTCCTAAAAAACTAGCTCTGAAGTGTGTGAGGTTCTGGGAGACACTTGAGCTTTAACTGAGAAGAAACTGTGGAGGGAGCCCGAGTCTTTTTTTACTTCTTACCAAGAAATATGAATTGTCAGGTGCTCAAATACAAAATGTCATAATGTATTCACAAGTGTACTTTTACACATTTGAGAGGATTAAATCCCCACCCCTTCTAAAATTAGGTGGACTATGTTACATGTTTTGGCTAATGAACTATAAGCAGAAGTGATATATGTTGACATATCAAAAGATGGGAATGGTAAGGGCCTGTGTGCAGTCTATGGTGTTCCTTTGCTGTGATGATCATGAGCTATGTGTTAAGATGGAGCTTCCCTAGCCTGGGTTTCTTAGTGACTTAGTGAGAGGATTGAAATCTCTCCTGACCATTCTTTAATACTTACCATGGAAAGAATGAAACTGCTTGCATTAAGTTACTGTATTTTGGAGGGTATTATCACATCATAGTCCAATCTTTTTGAACTAATAAAAAAGTACACACAAATTATGTTTAGATAACATAATTTTTATACACAGACTACTCACTGAATAGTTGGTCTTTCAAAAGAATAGTTTGATATTTTTTAATCCAAATAATTATCTTACACTAATGGCTCAGGAAGAGTTGAAATCTCAGATGTTGACTAGTTTATAATATCCACTTCTAAGTCAAGGAGTGTCAGTGTCTCTAGGTTTCAATTTTAGCTTTCTCTGTGGGTCCTATCAGTCACAACATGGTGGAAGTTGTTCTAGCAGGGCTGTGAAAAAATATTAGTCTTTGTCTCCCTCCACCCTTACTATTACAGAGTACCTAAAATTCTTGCAAATAGGGATGCTAAGAGAATCTTTTATTTCAGTATTTATCTTGAACCCCAGTTCCTGACACAGAGCTCTGAAGGCCTTTATAATTTACTGAGTGATAGGAGTATCTGACACTGAGCTTCTAAATCCCTTGGAATTTCTTGGTGACAGACATGTCTTTTGTTCTAATGAGGTGACTCTAGGTGGGCTTCAAGATGGGGACTGGTCACTGGAAAGACCAAACTGTAATTGAGTGCTTGAAACTTTCAGCTTCACTTTTCATTCTTCAGAGATAGGAGAGGGGCTGGAACTGTATTTAATATTCCATCATGCCTATGTGATGAAGCCTCCATAAAAATTCCCATATTTCAATGTTCAGGGAGATTCAAGGTTGGCCAAAACATTGCTACACAGAAAGTGGTACATCTCATCTCCAGATCTCACTGTATACATCTCTTTATCTGACTGTTCATCTGTATCCTTTATTACACAATAAACTGGTAGACGTAAGAATTTTTCTAAGTTCTGTGACCTGTTCTAGCAAATGATTGAGTTTGAGGAGGGGGAAAGGTCATAGGAATCTCCACTTTGTAGCCAAATTGGACAGAGTTGTGGAAAACCTGGGGATCTCCTATTTCTCATTGGCATTTAAAGCTGCAGGCAGTACCATAGGGTTAAGGCCTTAATATGTGAAGTTGGCTCTTACTCTGGTTCTCTGGTTGGTATCAGAATTGGATTTGATTGTAGGACACCCAGTTGAAAATTGTTTTGGTTGAGAAAAATTCCCAGTATAGTGTCAGAAGTGTGCTAGCGTGTGAGAATAAAGGAGAGACACACAGAATTAAGTTTTTCCTTACAAAGGGCTCATTATATATAAACAAATCTGCTGATACAGAGGAGAGAATAGCCTGAGAGTCCTTCGTGGTTTAGCCACAAAAGCCATCTACAAAAATAGGGCCGTTGCTTTCGATGTGAGTAAAGGATCGTTGAAACCTTGACCTTGGAGAATGGAGAATGCTTTTAAAAATTTTTTTGTATATATTTTTATTTATGTTAAACTAGAAGTTTCTCAGAAGGATTCTGTGACTCACAATTTATCTCCTGTTTCCTAATCATTGTATTGTATTTCAAATAAGCTATGACTTAGGCTCTTTGTTAAATCTGTAAAGCATCCATTATAAAGAAATGCCATGTTTTAGAAAATAGCTCATTATGAATCACCTTTCTAAGATCATACACACTCTTTTTGGTGTGTCTGTTTTATTGGTTTTCCTTGCAGATTGCTTTTTTCTTTTTTATAGAAATAGTCAACCCAAAGTAGCTTAGCTTTTTACCACCAGCAAAGACAAACTAGAATTGCTTAATCCTTAGTACAGCTTTCTGGAAGAGAATTTGATTGGACAAGCTTTAGTTTAATATTTATATCTGGCCCAATTAATTGTGGCTTATGGTACCAGGTCACTGAGTAACATGTAGGTACCAAGGCCAATGTGGGGTAGGATATTTATTCTCAGAGATGGAGGCTCACAACCTAGAATATGTATGCTGCAGCTAGGAGTTGGAACACAGTTGGAAATCATTGCCCTAGTGCATTATTAGTATAATTAAATCGATTATTAGTATACACTCAAAGGATTTGACTATCACAGCTTATAAAATTGTTCCCTTAAGCTGTTATAGCTGTTAAAGATACTTCTATATGGTTTTTATTTAAATTAATAACATAAAGGTAAAATACTGATAAGATTTTAGACATGCCATTTTAACAACTGAGTATAGTTTATAATGAAACTAATTACTTTGTATATAATAATATCATTGGATATATAACATATGATGATGGGAATTGGTATTGAGCAAATTTATAGAAAGTATTGGAGAAATGAGTTAAACTTCCCTAGAAGAGATATATTTTATAAATCAAGCAATTTAGAATTTCAAATTCAAAGAAGTAAAGAGATTGTTAAAGATTATAATAGGGCAATGCTTTCTAAAATGTTAGCTTTGTAAGCCACTCATCCAAAAGGGTCCATATTTTATATAAATACATTTACTTCTTGGAAGTTTGTCACATTAGTATATCAAAGGCTCTGGTGTGTCCAGTAGGAAAGAAAGTTACTTAACTTTGTAACCCAGAATTATTTGAATGCAGATTCATTATTACTATACTTTCACTTTTAGTGACTTAAAAAGATTTTAACAATACTAGTAGTATAACATTGTTGCTAATATTATATTACTCACATTTTGTATATTTTATAAAAAATATATTTTTCTTCAATGTAGTTACTAGGATATCTCTTTATATTATGTATGTATGGATAGATGGATAAATGTATATACCTATTTAGCTCTGAATATGTGTTTGATCCTGTAAAGCTTAAGAGCATGAGTTCTTAGGTTTGAATATTCATGTTCAACCCAATATCATAGCATCCCCCCTTTGATTATTGGTAAGTGCTTTCTCCAACAGTAAGACACCTGGTTCTCATTGTCTATAATATATCTATTTATTCAGTCCTATAATACATATTGTATCAGAATAATTTACGAAGTCTGTACAGTTTTTGTCTTTAAAATATATATTGAAAATATTGTTTTCCAAAGTTACTTAGGTGAATTATTTTCTTCTTTGTTCCCTTAAATAAGGTTGTGTTATTCATTTTTAATACAGTTAGGCTCATTTATTGCTGTTTATATTCTTGTTTGGGTTTTCTTTAAATCCTGGTTTCTTTTAGTTATTTATATTTTATGTATATGAAGCAATGTCATTATTCTAAAAATTAGAACATTATAAAAAGATATACTTAGAGACATGCCCTGTAATCCTTTCCACTCCGTTCCTAGTCCTTCATTTCTTTTATTCTGTTCCCACCTCTTATAGGTAGCCAATTTCATGAATATCTGGCTTATCCTTTCTATATGTGTGCTTGCTAAAGTGAGTGGTTACATGTATATTTTCTTACAGAAATGACAAGCTACTATAGATACTCCTTTGCATTTTGCTATCTTCTCTTAACCATATATCCTGGAAACCTTTCCATTTCAGTTCAGAGAGATCTTCCTTATTCTCTTCTATAGCTGCATAACTTTTTGCAGCTGTAGCTTACTTTATTTATCACCATTTTATCTTTGGGCATTTAGGTTGCTTCTAATATTTTGCTGCAATAAAGAACCTTGTGTGTATGTATTTTTCTACTGTCATAAGTGTATCTTCAGGGTTAATTAATAGAAATGGAATTGTTGGGTCAAAAGGTAAATGTATCAATAGTTGTGTTGTTGTTATACACAGTGAGTCAGCTCTGTCTTCTGATGATTCCGTGAATGAGTGACAACTACAACATCCTGTCCTCCACAGCCCTGCTCAGCTCCTGTAGACTCAGGCCTCTGGCGTCTTTTATGGATTCAGTCCATCTCATCTTCCTCTTTTCCTGTTCTATTTTTCCCCAGAATTATTCTCTTTTCCAAAGAACCCTACTTTTTCATGATGTGCCCAAACTAGGATAACCTCAGTTTTGTCATTTTTGCCTCCAGTGATGTTTCAGGCTTAATTTTTACTAGGATCCACTTGTTTGTCTTTCTGGTGGTCCAGGGATCTGTGGAGCTCTCCTCCGACACTATATTTCAAATGAATTTACTTTTTCCCCATCAGACTCCTTCGCTGTCCAACTTTTCATCCATACATAGTAGTTATATTAGGGACTGCCAAATTCCCCTCCACAGTGTTTGTACCAGTAATGAATGAAAGTGCTTGCCTTCTGTCAGGTCCACTCTTGTTGGGTCTAAGACCACCAAGTGATGACAGCAGGAAGGCCTTGATTGGGGATGAGGGAGGCAGGAAGAGCTTGGTGGAGCCATTAGGAGATTTTGCATGCTTTATTGCAAGCAGCAAGTTAACAACCGCATGGTAGGCAGCTGAGGGTGTTGGCGTGCTCATGTTCGGTTGTCCCACTCTGTTACACCAGCAGCAAACTGAAGTTACCCAGCACAGAGAGTACAGGTTTTCCACACCCACTCTCCTGCTTCCACAGCAGCTGGGCCGCTGGAGGGTGCTGGCATTTCCATGCATGGTTTCTCCAGTTTCCCACAAGAGCAATGTGAGAACTGAGCTTACAGCAAGGGCAGTCTTATATACACTGTACACATTGGGACAAAGGCAACTCTATACCAAATAGTTACATAGTGGGTGGCATCAGCCTGCTCAAAGTTGATAAGTCGGTTACCTCTGGAGCCCAGGCTCCGGGGATAAGATTAACCCCAAGGCTAGCTCCTCAGCTGACCCCATAGGAAGGCCCAGCCATGTGTAGACAGGGAACTTCCTTCCCCTGACACCTTCCCCAAAGCCTCACCAACAGAATGCATTCTTGTACTTTTAAATTTTTATTTTTCCAGACTGTACAATTTTTAATTTATTTTTCAATTTTACTGTACTATTTAGAATGAACACTTTGAGAATTCCTCTTTAGTTTTTAGCACCTATCAGATGATTTTTTTTTTTTTTTTTGAGATTTTGTCAAGTTCAGTTACTTTGTTTTTTAGTCACAATCATAAAATTTTATCTATCCATTCCCTCACTACCTATTAAAAAAATATCTTGAGTGACCTTTATTTCCAAGAAAATAAGCTAAGACACAGTAGCTGTCCTCAAATTGCTTGCTGGTAAGGAAGATAAGGTAAGCAAATAAATGCATAATTACAATACAACGTAATGAGTACCTTATTACTGGGGATGGGGTAGGATGGTGGAAATAAGTACAAAGTATTAATAAAACACTAAAGGGGAGCATTTCCTTCTTATGTGCAAGGGGCTTCCTGAAGGCAGTGATTTCTTTTTTATTTCTTTTTTTTTTTTTTCATTTTAAAAAAGATTTCATTTATTTATTTTTAGAGAGAAGGTAGTGGAGGGAAAAAGCAGGGGAGAGAAACATCAATTGGTTACCTTTCAAACATGCCCTGACTGTGTCTGAACCACAACCCAGGCATGTGCCCTCACCAGGAATCAAATTAGACACCCCTTGCTTTGCAGAATGACACTCAACCAACTGACCCTCACCAGTCAGGATGAGGAAGTGATTTTTTTTAACTCAGTGGATCTTTAAAATGAATAGGAATTACCCATTGTAAACAGCACAAGAAAAAAATGTTGGTGAGCTTTCCAGATAGACATGGCATTGCATTTACAAGACCTTCCAATGAGGGAAGAGAGGGCCAAATATAATCTGGAATTGTAAGCAGTTCAATGTGATTGACATACAGAATTGATGCATGCACTCTCAGCTGTGTGAAGTGATGGAGGAGCAGAGTGAAGTTTAGATTTCATGCATAGGACAAAGGAGACTTACTAAAAAGTTTTACGCAGTATAGAGATATGATCAGGATATTTTATTATGAAGTGACAGTGAGGTGTTTCCAAAGAGCTTGAGGTTTATTCTCAAAGTGTTAAACTATGTTGTTTACATAGAGATATGTTAAGTCATATAGAAGAAAGGAACAATCCTATTCTCTAGGCCAAGAATTAACAGTGATCGTAAAGAAAATTGTAACTTTAAAAAAAAAGAATGGGCTAGTCTGAACGTGGCCAACAATGAAACAAGATATAGGTGTTATCTGAGAAGATGCCTTTGATCCTTTGGTAGCTTAGAGTCCTTTTCTTGGGAAAGGGGCTGCATTTGGTGTCTGTGCCTTTCCAGTAGAATTTAAATAACACTAGTAACTGTTTGTGTGGATAGCCAAAACCGTCTATACACATGCCAGCTATGGCTTACAATATCCTGACTACTATTCAGATGTTTCATTAGAGTGGTTTTATTATCCCACTGTCTTCATCAATCTGATTTAACTGTTTCAGAAAATTCTAGCTTAGAAACATAAAGTTGCTAATAGCTTTATTTTTTATTTCAGAAATTTCCTGAAAATCCACCTAAACCAGATTTTAGACTATTCAAATGAAAGCAACATCAAACAGCTGTTTACTCTTCAAGAACTTCTTTGAAGTCCTTTAGTCAAAACTTCCCCTCTCTGTGCCTACTGATGCTGAACTATTAGATCACAAATTTGCCCAATCACAATCAAGCCTCCCTTCTCACACCAAATGAATCCACCATTACCAGGATCCCCCAACCTTAAACATATCCTATCTTTGCCATTCCTCTTTAAAACACCAAGATTCTTGTCAAGGTGGTGACATTGCTCATGGCTGCAAGCAGTACATTCAAGTTTGCTTTGTCAACAGGCTGTTTTGGTGTTTTCAGGGAGAAAATTACACATAAGATTACTTTCTTATTCCACCTACAATGATGCTTTTTTTAAAAAAATAAGACACTTCATGAATGTGTGTGTCATCCTTGTGCAGGGCCCATGCTAATCCTCTCTGTATCATTCCAATTTCAGTATACGCACTGCCAAAGTGAACATCAAATGATGCTTTTTGCATACACCGTGTGCAACCATAGATCTAAATTAACAGTCCAAAAATTTTTTTCAGTTAACTTTCTTTTTTCTTTTTCTTTCAACGTGGTACATGACATTTACAGCTAGAGAGACCTCAAGGAAGGTCATGGTGGCTCAGTCATAATTACTGTTTTTCAAGTTTGTGAATCTGGATATGTAGCATGGTTTCAGTGATAAGTAACTAAACTATGTATCCCAGCCAATCAGCCTACATCAACCAAGAAAGATTTCTGAAAAAAAAAAAAAAAAAAAAAAGCTGTATAGATTTTATGTAAATTTGGTATTTATGAGGCACCAAACTTTTAGCACTGACATCTGCCTGAGAAGAAACTTCATTTACAGCAGTGGCAGAAATGAAGTTCACTGTGAACTAGTTTGGTATACCATATGCTTTAACATGCTGAAGAGGCGGGGGCAAGAGGCATTTTAAAAACAGACTTTTCTTGCTCTCACTGTGGATGATGTTGCGTGACAACATTGTGACATCATAGCTGATGCTATTGTATTTGCTGTTGCACCAATATAGCGTCAAGGCATGCAACAGCACCTTGGATGTACAGCGAACGTTCCTTCTGTGGAGTTTAAGGCACTTCACAGGCATTTTCTTCCTAAACCTCACATCGCTCTAAGGTGTTGCCAAACTGGAGATGAATTTCACAGTTGAATCATGTGGAACACATTGGTAAATATAGATGTGCCTTTTAGAAAGTTGCTTCAAAGTGTATTTTGCAGCTCACAGGACGTGCCTCAGGGTGCGAGCCAGTGGTGAAATGAAAAGCTCTGGCCCTCCGCACAGAAGCTGGGAGAGAGATGTGTTTGGCGCAAACGCGCAGAGGGAAGGAAGGTCTCCGGGAGACCGTAGGCTGACTATTTTCTTAAGTGTCCTCCCCTTTTCTTCATGTCTCTATACCAGGTGTCTCCTTTTCCTCCATCTCATTTGTTTTTTCCTCTTCAGCATTAAAAAAAAAAAAAAAAAAAATAGCTATAAAATTTAACTTGTAATTGAGAGTCTGATTAGATTTTCAAGGCAGTACACCAAAGTCCTTTTAACTTACAAGTCCTGTGGATGATAATCCTGGCAAGCTAATCAGTTCTTATAGTTTTAACGGCAAATGGGTTCTAAAGAAAGGTGAATGTGGCAACCTTGCAGACATGTCAGTTTCTTGCTCTAATCTCTCCAAATCCATTGTGAAAGGGAATGGACTTTTTTTTTCCCCTCAAAATACTTCTGCCACTCACACCTTTGTTTTCTTTCCATAACCCCCACAACCTGCCTTTTCCTAGAAAAGATCTCTGATGTGAGTCCAAGTTGCCTCCTGTTAACAGCTGTGTGAAACCTCAGTGGTTAAACCTCCCTGAGCTTAATTCCTCATTTGTAATTTATACATAATAACAATAACCTAACTCAGAGTTGTTGTGAAGATAAAGAAGATAACGACTATGGGAGAACTGAACTGCTGTCTAGCAGGAAAGAATAAGGCCAATTGGAAATATTCTGACTGTCCAGTTTTCTGGGGATGATTTGCTTTACCCTTTTGGGTATGATCCAAACCAGATCCTTTTTGAGAGTGAAGGAGGGAACTCAAGGACAACACAAATATACACTGGGACTGTCCAAGCAAAACTGGATGTATGATTAATCTCCACAGAGGAAGCTTTCAGATAGGGAGTACCTGTGCTTCTTTGCACATGTTCTCGTGGATGGGAATACTTACGTTTTTTGAGTAAATATTTAATTTTATTGCCCATATGCAAGTTGAACCTGTATCACAACCCTTCATATAGCTTGTATTGAGTTGGCCAGCAACTTTTTTTTTTTCTTTGTGTAAGATGGCTCTAATGGCACTTAATTGTCTTTCAACTTCCTTCAAAATAATTTTGTTAGATTGTAGTGCGACAACTGTCATATCAGTATGTATTAAAAAAACTTATCAAAACTGGTGAATTTTTGTATAGCCATTTTAGTATTGAAGATGGAAGAAAATACATAATATATTCCTGCTTTATTTCAAGAAAGGTAAAACTGAAAATGAAACAAAAAATGATTTGTGTAGCGTATGGAGAAGGTGCTGTGACTGACCGAATATGTCAAAGTGGTTTGCAAAGTTTTGTGTCGGAGATTTATTTCTCACTGGATGATGTGAAGGTAGACCAGTTGAAGCTGATAGCACATGACTAGAGACATAAAATGAGAACAATCAACATTCTACCATGTGGAAGATAGCTGACATACTAAAAATATCCAAATCAATGAAGTTATTGGTGAAAATGAAAACTGTATCTTTTAATTTATGGATAAAACAATTCAAACTTTTTTGGCCAATGCAATATTACTTACCAAAACGTGTTACGTTGATGACAGGTGTCACATGAGACCATTTGAGGTGGTGTACAGCAAACATGAAGTTTTAAAACTATAACATCAAATTTATAATTTTGAAAGTAAAAATTGTTTTAAAACAAATTTATTTTGATCAAGTTTATAAATTGCCTTAGAGAAAAGTAAATCATACTGCAGTTGACTTACAGACATAGGAGGGTTGACTGGAATGACTGGTATTTGGGAAGCCCTGCTTGATAGGACATAGCCAGTAGAATGAAAGAAATAAGCTACTCAGTATTTGAATAAACAATATTATAATATATCACCTTTCATTCCAGGAAAAGTGCTTTGTAAGAGTTAAAGATCAATACCCAACTGTGGCTCAGATGACAGGAATAGAAATGGAATAAATGCAGCTAAAGATTAACCTTGGACACATTCACTGGTGAATCCTGAGCCTCACCACCATTCTTGTACATTATTAATGTAAATGATATATGAAGAATTGATAAAACTGGGCAAAGTTTAATACCTGCCTTTGTTTAAACTTTGAGGGGATATTTTATTCATGTTTATCCTTTGAAATTTAGAACAAGACTTAGTTGGTCTTGAGAATTTCAGGAAGAAAGACTCCTCAAACACTGTGAGTAGTTTATTGAATTCCCTGGGATCAAAAAGATTTTCCTAATACCTGGCCTTAATCCCTTCCAGTTTAGTTGCAGTTGCCAAAGAAACAAAAACTGGGAAGATGTTATCCTTCTGCCTTGTAATACTTGCCTCAAAGACACCAACAGCAGAGGACTTCCTAATCCTCACCTTACTTTGTTTGTATCGTTTTCTTTTTGTTTGTGATTTCTGTCATTGAAAAACATGAATGCTCCTTATTGTTTTTGTTTATTTGCTTGAAATGGAGACAATTTAGATAATGTGTCAAGACATTTGGGGATGAATGACTAGAGGTCAGTCATTAGCAATTATACTTTTCCTAAAACACATCAAAATAATTGAAAGGTGGTCCTTGGCAGATTCTGTGTGCACTCAAGTTCAGCGTCTGTAAAGGTTTACAAGCGATAATGCATGATTTTATGTGTATTTTCAGAGTTTTTTTCCTGTGAAACTTTGAAAAATGAAGAGAATTAAGCTGTTTCTAAAAAGCCAAAGCAGCCTGCCATCTCTTTTTCTTTTCTGGGCTACGGTCCAATTTGCACAGCAGTTGCAAAGAAAAAGCAAACGCATCACTAGATTCAGCGAGAAATATTGTAACAGTATGTAATCTCTGTCAAGATAAAATTGCTTTGTGATTTACATTACAATAAATCCTGACCTTTAAGTGCTGCAGACTAAGCTAATCTGTGAAGTACTTTATTCCAACACGGAATCAGTGAGAGAATCTCAACCAAATTGACTGTATTAGTCCCACAATGGTGTTGTTAAAGAGCCTATATATATTGAAGCAGATTACAGAGCATTGTTCTGTGTGCACTATAATAAGTAGAATAATTGAAATATTCAATCTGTTTCATCATTGTGAAATAATAGAATTATTTTAACCTCCCTTATGTTTGCCTATTATGAGAATTACAAGTAGCCTCATTAAATATCATTAGGAACTGATTTAGATAGATGAGAACAAGGAAATTCAGAACTAAGGCGAAACTACCACATGACAGACAATTCACTTCTATGACTTATTTTGATTTTCGTTCCTTCTTTCTTTTTTGGTAAAATAATTAAGGTACTATGTTTAATTTCTTAGTACTAGCTTTGAATTTTGGGTTGTCTGCCCAAGTCATGTTTAGCTATTTGTCTCTCCAAGATAATTATGAATGGAATTCTCTCAAAGATATGATTTTAAAAAATAATTAGAATCCTTTCTCTCTCTCTTGCCCTTGCTCTTGACCTCAAAAAAAAAAAAAAAAAAATAGCATTACCAAATTTAGGAAATTTTTGGACCATTTTTTTCAGATATTTCTCTCTCTTCCTCTCTATTGACTTTCCTCTGGAATTTGATTGTAGACATATCAGATAACTTTAGATTATCTTGGAGATCATTGATACTTCTTTTTCATTTTTTCTTTTCTGTCTGTACTTCCTTTTGGATAGTTTCTATTGCATGTTTTCAAATCCACTTTTCTCTCTTTTTGCAGTGCCTAATCTGCCATTAATCATACCCAGGATATATACATATATATTTCAGGTACTCATTTTTTCATCTCTAGAAGTTCCAATAAAAAATGCCTTCCATTTCTTGCTTCATCACACATTTGCGATGTCTATAATTTTTCTTGCTTAGGACCCTTTTCTTGCTTGGTGAATATTGACTGGGTACTGGGTACTGTATTTTTGTTTTGGGTGCTGAATTTCTTGGTATTTCTTCAAATAATGTTGGAATTTTTGTTTTGCCACACAATTAAGTTCTTAGGAATAAGATTTTTAAAAGATTTTATTTATTATTTTTTAGAGAGAGGGGTAGGGAGGGAGACAGAGAGGGAAAGAGGCAGAGAGGGAGAGAGACATCAATGTATGGTTGCCTTTCACCTGCCTCCAGCTAGACCTGGCTGGAGACCTGGCTTGCAACCTGGTTGTATGCCCTGTCTGGGTATCAAACCAGTGACCTTTGGGTTTACAGGCTGGCGCCCTATCCACTGTGCCACTAGCCAGGGTCTTTTTTGTTGTTGTTGTTAATTGAGAATGGGCTTTAAGTTTTGTTATGCAGGTCTAGGTTAGCCTTTAGTCTAGGACAAATTTGACTTGTGGCTAAGGCAATACCCTCAGAAGACTCTTCTTCATGTATCTTCATGAGGCCTTCCCATTCTGGCTGGCAGGCACACTTCTGTCAGGGTTGTGAAAGTTGCCTGGATTACTGCTTTCTGTTGCTTCTTTATTTATTCAGAGGTTCTATCTTATTTTGCATGTACAGATCAGTACTCATCCAAGGATCTGCAGTAAATCTGCCGAGCTCTGAAAATCTCTGTGTATTTCCCACCTCTCTGGTGCTTTACCTCCAAAATTCTGTTTGTTTAAGACCCCCTGTATTCAAACTTCTGTCCCTTCAACTCTGGGAGGCCATAGGGCTCAGTTTGGGTTCCCTTCTCTTCTCTGAGAACGGGAAACTGTCTTCCGGTGGAGCAATGGTCAAGCTTATGTTGTTTCCCTTTTCTTAGGAGCCATACTCATGTATTGCTTGTTGTTCAAGGTTTGAAACAATTCTTTCCTCATGTTTTTCATTGTTTAAGGTGAAAGTTTCCCTGTTACTCTATTATGGACAGAAGTAGATGTCTCAAATAATTGGTGTTCAAGAGGTAGTTTAAGATTTTTATCTAACCATTTGTTCAGAAGTTCTTGCTAGTATGCATTTTTGGAAACATTAAAGTAAGTGATAAGGTTACTGAAACAACTTCTAGACCCATAAATTATAACAATTTTTAGTGATCACTGTTCAACCACGAAGTAAATGTCATGATTGCAAAGCATGGATACCAGAATTACTTCAACAACTAAAATTCAGATTTTTTTTTCCTACTTCTTTCAGAGCTATATATAAGAGAATGCAGAGTGCTAGAGGCTGCCTCCATTGTTTCTTATGGTAGCTGTTGCTCTGCTTTATTTTAAAGTTACATTGAGTTCAGGGGAATAATTTTCATTTTAGTAAGGTAAACTTTTTTGTTATTTTGTTTTTTTTTTTTTAATTTTAGATTTTTATAATAAATTTATAAGGTGCCTTGAGGGCAGCACAATTTGCATTATAGGGGGACACCTAAGAAACTCACCTGGGACAGACCACTCCGTTCTGCCTTGGAGCACTATTATATAGAACCCAGAATTGTTCATGAGATACTCCACATTATAAATAAAGACATCCTCAGGGCACCATATCAATGTACATTGGAGGATCTTCTCATACATTTTGAGGAAAAAATAATAGTTCGGATATCCCCAAGTTGAGTAAGTATTCCTGATGCTAAAGGAATACTTAAACATTTAGGTAAAACATAGCCTTTTTGAAGGTCAATTTTATTGTTCCAAACTATTTTAAAATTAAAATACAGCAATTTTTTAGATTCATTTGCTTTAGTGCTAAAAAAGAGAACAAAATTAATAGTTTGAAGGAAAGGTAACATAAAAATATTGATAGGTTGATATAGATAAGTTTGCACATAGTCTTTCAGGCTACTATTTATTTTCTTAACAATTAAAAAACCCCTGCCAACTAACAGACCGCATTTTTTGCAACCCACCCCACAGACTGAAGCATAAGAATAGCTCACTGATCTTTTGTGACATCAACTTAGTCAACATGTATTTCTAAAATAATGGTTTTATTCTTTATTAGGGTGAGATTTATGTCTTTCCAAAGATTCAGGTTTTTTCTGTCCCCAGGTCTGTCACAGCCCCCACCCCCTACACACATCTTTCTGCACACAGGTACTGACTCCACACATTGTCTTGTTCCCATCTGATTGGAGGAGGGGGTCCAATGGGGTGTCACTTACTTTGTTTTAGATGTTGGTCTGTGAGCTTTGACTACGTTGTTTTAGCTGTTTTCTGTAATTCAAAAATACCCCACTGCCACAACTGTCTTCCCAGAATTTCCCCCACCTTGACTTCTTCTATTTTTTGAGTATATTTTATTGATTATGCTGTTACAGTTGTCCCAGTTTCTTTTCTCTTTGCTCCTTTTCACCCAGGACCCCCCCTTCCCATCTGCAATCACATCTCTTAGTTCATGTCCATGGGTTGTGTATATAGGTTTCCTGATTTCACCCTTTCCTATATTATTTTTAACTGCCCAATGTCTATCTTGTACCCACCAATTAAGTTTCCTATCAGCACCATTTCCCAATTTCTCTCTTCCACCTCCACCACCTGATAACCCTCCCAATGATCTCCATACCTATGATTCTAATCCTATTTTGGATGTTTACTTAGTTTTCATTTTTAAAGATTCTGTTGTTAATAGTTGTGAGTTTGTTGTCATTTTAATGTTCATAGTTTCAGTCTTATTTTTCTTAAATAAGTCCCTTTTACATTTCATATAATAATGGCTTGGTGATGATAAACATCTTCAGCTTTACTTTGGAAAGCACTTTCTCTGCCCTTTCATTCTAAATGATCTAGCTTTGCTGGATAATCTTTGTAGGTCCTTGCTTTTCATTACTTTGAATACTTCTTGCCAGTCCCTTCCTGCCTGCAGAGTTTCTTTTGAGAAATCAGCTGATAATTTTATAGGAACCCCTTTTTTAGGTAACTTTCTTCTTTTCTTCTTTGCTCTTCCTGCTTTTAAGATTATCTCTTTATCTTTCAACTTTGGCATTTTAATTACGATGTGTCTTGGTGTGGTTCTTCTTGGGTTTAGCTTGTTTTGGACTCTGTTCTTCCTGGACTTGTATGTATATTTCCTTCACCAAATTTGTGAAGTTTTTCTTTCATTATTTTTCCACACAAGTTTTCAATTTCTTGTTCTTCCTCTTCTTCTCCTGGCACCTCTATTATTTGGGTGTTGGTATATTTAAAGTTATCTCAGATGTTCCTAAGCCTCTCCTCATTTTTTTTCAATTTTTGTTTTCTCATTCTGTACTGGTTGACTGTTTATTTTTTCCTTCTGTTCCAAATCATTGATTTGAGCCCCAGTTTCCTTCCCTTCACCATTGGTTTCATGTGGATTTTCCTTTGTTTCACTTGGCCTGTCCTTCACTTCTTCCCTTCTGCGTTTGTGAACTCAAGCATGTCTGTCAAGTCTGTGAGCATCTTTATCACCAGCACTTTGAGCTGTGCATCTGGTAGGTTGGCTATCTCCTCATTGCTTAGTTGTTCCGCTGAGACTTTGATTTTGTTTCCTTCTCTGTCTCCTCGACTTGACAGGCTCCCATGTTTGCCTCTATGTCTGAGGTAGAGCTGTCATACCTGTTACGTTGTAAGGGGCAGAGTGTTAGGTATTCATCAGGATAGGGTGACCTGGTTCATTACATTGTAGCACTGTATGTAGGGGAGGGGCCTGAGAGGGGACAGTGCTGCTTGCTCAGCACTCGCCCCTTTTCCTGGCACTTCTCCCACTTCCCGTATGGGATTGATGCCCTGGCTGTGGCCCCCAGAGTGGGTGTGTCTGTGGACATTCTAGGACATGGGGGCCTCTAAAGGAACCGGCTCTGCTGAGAGAACCGCAGTTCTGCTGCTGCCCCAAGCCCACTGGTTTTCACAGTTGGAAGCAATGAGGCTTTATTTTCCACCATCCTGGAGCTGGAACCATGAACCCCACAGTCTGGTCTAGTCTAGTGCTGGGAGCACTCCCCAGGTGGCCCTACTTAAAAAAAAATGTTTGACTGCATTTTCTGCTGGTCTGCCACAGCTGCCATCCCACTGCAGCTGTCTTTGCCAAACTGTGCCACCCACCTGCGTCCTCTCTGTCCCAGCTCGGTGCTTCCTACCTGTCTGGGGGAGCATTTCTTCTTTATGTCTTTGTTTGCTGGACTTCCATTCTGTTCAGTATTCTGGAATTTCTGGTTGTCTTAATTTTGGGGTGGTTGTATTTCTTAGTTGTGGTAGACACTCTGCATCTCCCTACTATTCCATCTTAGCTGGAAGTCCCCCGCCTTGGCTTCTTAAAGCCTTTGTTTCTACATCTGTTAAAATTAGGAGAATGGAACAATCTCTTAATAGCCTTTTCAACTATAAGATCTGTGACTGGATAACGTAAGTTTATCTGGACCCAAAATTTTGGAGAAAAGGAATACATGAGGTACTACCTGCCTCTCATATTTTCAGACCCTGCATATCTGACATTGAGTTGCTGTGTGCTATGATTATAAGGATGAATCAACATTCATCCTTATATCTGGTAGGTTTTGCTGTGTGGCCGACCAGAGCTACAGATTCTGAATTCTGGGAGACCGTCTCTGGGTTCGTGGTGAAGAAAAACCTACTCGGAGCCTTCAGGAGATTTGGCATGCTTTGTTAGAAGCGGAAGCAGACTCGCCACCGGAAGGCTGGGCTGGTGGGGGTGTCGGCAGGCCTACACGTGGTTTTTCCACCTCCAGACAGCAGCAGCCTAGCTCACAGCAGAGGCTTTTTATACACCTTGGAACAAAGCAGCTTTCTCAGAGGCAACATCTGCCTATTCAGAGTTGCTATACTGCTTGTCCTTGAGTCCCCGTGGGAACAAGATTAGCTCTAAGGCCACCAGTTGGCAGACTCCAGTGGAAGGCTAGCCATGTACAGAGAAAGAAAAATAGGGGACTAGATGCCCCCATCCTGTTAATATCCATTCATCCTAATAGCAAACACTGAGCCTCTACTATGTACTGCCATTGTTTCTTCAGTCACTTAACTTTGATGTGCTATCTTGAAGCTATAAATTTATAGTCACTATAAATTTCATTTCTCAGATATATGATCACCTATACTGACCTGATTGTTACTTAGAGGTGAAATGTGAGTGTTAGGGATTTTTTTTTTCTGTTGTTGGGGAGGTGTGAGATAAACTATTCCAACTTATAACAAAGGATTTCTTGCCTGTCTCCACAATCTGGACCACTTAGATTGAATTTTCTCTAAGATTTAATAATCAGCTAAAGAAAGCTGATTGACATCACTATTGGGTTAGTAGTCAGACTCTATGAGCTTGGAAGAATTTAATAAATCTAGGCCCATGGCAGGTCACTGGGGAATATTATTTATAGGCATATGACAATTTAGTGTTATCAAATAGCTTTGTGTAGGCAGCTTTTCTGAGGAGGGACAGTCTTGTTGAATAGTTGTCAGGAGAGGCTTCAGCAAACAGGGGCTAAAGACACACTCAGGGATACACAAGGCACAATTTCAGACAATATTTCATTCCTCTAAAGGATCATGAGCTCAACAAATGTAGATTACTTACCTTTCACCACATTCCCTGAGGTCATACAATTTATATAGTAAATATTTATGGAATACCTTCCATGCACCAGTCATTTTGTTAGGTACTTTATCTTTTTATCTTAATGTAATTTTTCTTATTAAAGTCATTCTTGCACATTCTGGTCTCTGTTTTATTTCTCTCCTTTTCTAATTCATATTCTCCAGAGGCAACTACTTGATTATCTTAGCTGTTTATTTTATAATAAATATTAAAATAAGTATTAAGAGTCAGGTGGGCAACAGACACACAGGTAGAACAAACATGCAAGTGGAAATTTCAGACTAAGAGCTATGTGGCAGAGTGATAACTAACCAGAGCAGAGTAGGTCAGGGAACAGAGGCCTGTAGAAGAGATAGCCACTTTCATTGCTATTTCTTGATTTGTCAGTTTAATACTTTTTATTTTTTAAAGATTTTATTACTTTTAGAGAGAGGGGTAGGGAGAGAGGGAGAGACATTAATGTATGGTTGCCTTTCATCTGCCTTCAGCTATGGACCTGGCTGCAGACCTGGCTTGCAACTTGGTTATGTGTCCTGGCTGGGAATCGAACCAGCGACCTTTGGGTTCACAGATCAGAGCCTTATCCATTGTGCTACCAGCCAGGGCTGATTTGTCAATTTTAAATATGATTTACTGATTTTTGCTCTAGAGATTATGGTTTATCTCTCTTATGTTCCCATGCATTCAATCCAAATATTTCCCTTCGCTCATCATTCCTGCAAAATTATATAATTATTTTCATATCTTTACATTGTTATGATCATATAAATATTATGTATAATAGTGAACCATAAATTATACTATGTCATTTTTTTTCAGATATAACTTATGTTTTCTCTGAACTAAAAAATGCCCTTATTTTCCCTGGCTGGTATGGCTCAGTGGATTGGTGCCAGCTTGTGAACCCAAGAGTCACTGGTTCGATTATCAGTCAGAACACATAACCAGGTTGCAAGCCAGGTCTCCAGCCAGCTCCTTAGCTGGAGGCAGGTGAAAGGCAACCATACACAGATGCTTCTCTCCCTTTCTTCCTCCCACCCCACCTCTCCTTCTCTCTGAAAATACTGAATAAAATCTTTTTTTAAAAGCCACTTTTTTGTTTTTTACTTTTCCATGTAAATATCAGTGTTTCATTCCCAATTCATACAGAACTGAAATTCTAATACTTTGGGGAACTGTCGTATTCATTATGTGTTAGAGGCAGGCCTAGTTAGCCTGTTGGAGACTACAAGAAGTCTATCTTTGTATCCTTGAGTTGTTAATCCAATTAACCTGTGATCAGCCACCAGGTTTAGTCACCACTGGGCAGGGCAGAATGATTCAGTTGTTAATCCAATCAATCTGTGATCAAAGGCAATCAGGTTTAGGCACCACTGGGTGTGGCTACTGCTTCCCCTCAGGCTACTGCCACTTGGGGAAAGTGGTCTGCCTGTGTGGGGGATGGGTCAGCACTGGAACCTTGTGGGCTGCTCCCTCAGTTCTCTCCTCAAAGCCACTGCTCCAATCTTTCCTTATGCATCTCTTGTACTCTCTGTCCTTCTTCTGCTGGAGACCAGGGTAAGTGGGTGCCAATGTATTATGAAAATACATTATGAAAATGTGTGGTCCTTTTAAGAACTGTATCTCTAGCTCTATCTTTCAAGAAGCTAAACCTGTCAGCTTTTTGCTTTTTACAGCTGGATGCTGTTTTACTCTCAGCTGTGTCACTGTAGGCTGGGAAGCCCAGCTAGGGGTTGAAAACCCACCCTTCTCAGGTGGAATCTCTGGCTGCTGACATGTTTCTCCATCCCTTCAGCTGCCACCCGTGGGATCACAGCCAGCTGTCTTATGTCTCCACACTTCCTACAAGTCATGTTATGATAGAGGGTCCTCTTCTGTTCTGTCCTTGGTTTTAAGGCTTCTTTTCAGCTGGTGTTCTGTTGGTTATTCTGGATAATTTCTCCCCAGTTAAGCTGTGTTTCTAGATTGGTCCTGGCAGGAGATTGGTGTTGCTTCACTTACTCCCTCACCATCTTGGTTTCTTTAGAAGTTCATCTTTTTATGAATCAATAAGAAAGCTTTTATGACTCTGTGCTGAGATGCATATGATGATTTGTTTCTTTAGCCCAGACTGGAGGGGAATAAAGAAAAGAAAACATTGAGGAATAGCAAAGATATGATAGAAACAGATGGTTACCAGTATCTCCCACATGGCTGGGTTCAATAAGTATTTAATATAAGAATGAAAAAAATCAACACAATTATGAACATTGGAAGAAATTGTCCCAAACCAAAACAGATAATAAAAATTGCTACTATATTCCACATGCTGAGCATTGTTCTAAATGTTTTTGCATATTCTTTAATTACTAAAACACTTTTAGAAGTTAAATATTATCCTCAAATTACTGAAGAGGAAACCAAGCCTGAGAAGTTTTAAATGTCATGTCCAAGATCTCTCAGCCAATAGCCATTGGAACCAACATAGGAATTCAAGTCTGTCTAATGGTAGAGCTTGAGCTCTCATATCCTATGAGGGTACCTCTTCTCCCTGAACAAAATGAGCAAGGTTAGGATGTCCTCTCTATTGCTTTTAGAATGAGCACTATCATCCCACTATCACATGATATAGAGTTTTGTTTTTCTTTTTAATGCTATAAAGTTGCCTGATGGATATCTTTATCTGGATATTCCAAAGATCATAATCAGTGATTAAAGGGCCTAAAACTTGACTCGTTGTCTTCCCTGCAAATCTCTCTTTCTATTCATATACATACATATTTTTTCCTTCATTATAATTAATGGCAACATGATCTATCCAAAGACCTGTGAATAATTGTGAAATCTGTCTGGAAAAGGTCCAACCATTGTTAATATAGTGGGCAACATTGATGTAACCTGGTAACCAAGGACAGTGGACTGGAATGTGTATATGTGAGCAATGATGACTTCACTGTACTAGTCAGTGTGGTGTTGAGTGAGCATGAGTACTGTGGCCGTTACATTCAAAATGACTGGGTAAGTAGAGCAATGAATCTGCATCACATTTTGTGTTCAGCTTGAACATTCCTCCAGGGAAACTACTTAGGTAATTCAGAAGGCCTCAGCTATGGGCAACTGGTGATTGGCAGCTTCAAAATGACAATGTGCTCACTCATGCATCACATCTCATGCAGAGTTTTTTGGTGATACATCAAATCACCCAGGTGACTCAGCCCCCGTACAGCCCAGATTTTGTACCCAGCAACTCCCGGATTTTTGTGAAACTAAAATCACCCTTGAAAGGGAAAAGATTTCAGACTATCAGTGTGATTTAAGAAAACACAACAGGGCAGCTCATGGCAATTTGGGAGAACTGTGTGAAGTCCCAAGGTGCCTACTTTGAAGGGGACAGAGGAGTCATTGTCCTATGTGCAATATTTCTTGTACCTTTTTCAATAAATGCCTCTCTTTTTGGCAGCAAATGGCTGGATACTTTCTGGACAGAGCTCAAATGCTTTCACAGCCTCCATGGCCAATTTAGTCACTAAGTCCTGGGCTTTTACCTCTGTAATATCTATGGAATATGAAACCTCTTTCTATTCCACTGATGCCTTTGTGAGGTTCTCTTTTCTTTCTTGTACTACTTCAAGCAGTTCTTGATTCTTTTTACTGTCCCCCATCATGACCATTTTCAACTTAACCTCAACAATGCAGCTGGAGTCAGTGTGCCTGGTTAAAATTACTTCCTTAGTGGTAAAAGAAATCTCTTTTGCTCCCATGATTTCATTTACCATCTACATGCTGATTAGTCACATTTATATCTCTAGCTTGGACTTGAGAGCTTCCATAATATTTCCAACTCAGTAAATAATGCCACCATCCATTTAATGCCTCTGACTTTCTTACCACTGAAGCAGCCAATATATTACCCTTCTGGCTAGTCACTCTGTTTCCCACTTTTAATCCATTCTCCACACATATTTTATTAACTTTAATATACACTTATTTTTTACATTTTAACTTGGCTGATACGAGGGGAGGATATGTCTCATAATTCATTTAGTATCTATAGGTTAATTAGCATTTGTTTTTTAATAAGTCATCTATAACATTATGGTACATTTTCATTCAATGATATCATATTATTGATGAAATATGATAATATGAAAAATATTTTTTTCTGGATGTGCTTTTATCCTGCATAGAACCTTCAAAAATTTCCTACTGTACTTAAGAGTAAAGTGCAATATTCTTAATAGGCCTATGAGACTCTGAAAGTCTGGCCCTTGTTTACCTCTCTAGAATCAGCTGGTACTAATCTCCTAGTTTACTAGGAGTCATACTCATCCAACAAGTATTTATTTACTGGGTGACTACTATGTGCCAGTAGGCACTGGGATAATATACTAGTGAACCAAAAACAAAACAAAACAACCCCCCCTCAAAAAAACAACAACAACAATAATCATGGCTTCTTGACCTCATAGTGTTGACTGTACATTTGAAGAAATTGTTATTTCTTGCATCAGGTCCCTTAAATATGCTAATCCCTTCAGGAAGGGCCCTTTTTACCATTCCTGTCCCCAGTCCTTTCCCTTTTGACTTAGCTAAATTCTACCTCCTACTTATCCTTTATAGCTTATTTTATATAGCATTCCAACACAGCTATCCTGTTTAATACTCTCATGGGTCCTGTACTTCTTTTTCTGGCATTCACAGCACTATTCCTGGGAATCAGTCTTCTGCTGTGGACAATCAGGTCCATGAAGACAGAGGCTTAATCTGTCCAACTCATGCCTTTCTCCCAGCCCTTGTTCAGTGCCGGGGTTGTGTTAAGGACTTTTAAAATATTTATTCAGTGAATAAGTAATGGAACTGGAAACATGAATTCAATTTTGAACCACCCTGATATTCTGAATTTTCTACCACTTGAATATATTAATAAAACAAACAAACAAAAAGCCATAACCAAAATAGAAATATTAACATATGGAATTATGTAAGTTTTAGACTGAGGTGAGAAGAGAAGAAAATACATTATCAACTTCAAGCTGAGATGCATACAAATTGATATTAAATATTATAAATATTTTCTCCTTAAAACAAGTGCTATAATCCTTTAACATTACCCTTTTTGTTACAAATCAATATACTGAACAACATTTGTACATTAATTATTTTATCTTGATAGATTAGATCATATTCTTTCTCTGCTGGTTTTAAAGGTTTCCTTCTGCTTGGTCTACCCTTTGTATAGAAGATGGCCTGCCTTATGTTCATAGATTAGCTTGGTGTATAAATTTATGAACTAGTTGTAGATTTAGTTCCACATGGTGAATTAGCCTAGCATTTTAGACTTATTCTGCTGTTTGGCAAATGTGGGTCCTTTTATATTCCTAAGAAAGCAACTCAGAAAGAAGCTCACTAGTGTCATTCTATTTTTAAATATAGAATATTTCCATTAGAGTTCAAAGCAACCTTTAACTGCTTGTCTATCCTTCACTCTAGGTACATTTCCTTCAATATATATACTTCAGTTTATTGTACAATTGTATGTTTCTCATAGTTGCCTCTACATTTATATTAGCATAATCTTCCTGTTTTACCAAAGAAAATTTTGACAATTATTTCCCCAAAATCTTACCTTGAAAATTGTTCCATAATAAATAGAGAAACAACTATAACTTTATGTTTTTTAGTTATTAAATTTTAGCTCTTCTGTTTCTAGTAACATCTCCCCAAATGCTTGGATGAAAGGACTAATAAATATGAAGTATTATTACCATAACCTATAGAAATAAATTACCTCAACATAGGTACAATCAAAAGGAAAATTCATATAACCACATTCATGTTCATAGATCTTGTGATACAAGCCAACCCCTGTGGGGGTATTATTTTCAAACATAACAGGTTGACATTATGTAATTACACACTGCTGGATATTGAAATAGCAAAAAAGAAAAAAGTGCTTGCAGTAGTACTCACAGCACACCATTATGAATATTCACATTTATCCACACATCTTCAGAAAATTGTTTCTACTTGTATATTATAGACTTTAGTAAAGAGTTAGTGATTTATTTAATATCAATATTAGGTTTTGACATAATGTCTTAGCAAGCATAGGGAGGTGTAGTCCTAAGACTCATTTCCACCCAATAAAGAGGGCCCCAGGTGAATATGCTTTCCATTGTTTTGCAGTTTTTAAATAGATATTTTATATATCTATGTTTATTTCAGATAATCAAAATTCTTATTGATTATTCTTACATTCTGCACTCCAAATCTTAACTTTTTCCATTTTTAATGCCTTTTTATTTTCTAAGATAAATTTCTCAGTTTTTGGTCCCACTTTACTATGCAATTCTGCTTTATTAACCATTCATAATGGAAATTTGTCAGACTTTCTGATTTCCCCAATTTTTTTTTCACTATTCTCAATACTATCTTTCTCCCATTTAATCTCTGGATTGTTATCAGTTTTTACCTTTCTCCTTTCCCAATGTCAGGTTTTTAATCTTTCCATTATTTTAACATGAGTTTTTTTTTTTTTGTCTATTTGGTGAAGTGTAATTTCACAAATACTAAGGCCCTAAATACATGCCATCACTGTTGGAACCTTGCCTAGTCTCTGTCTCATGTCAATCACTTTAATAATCTTAAATCTCTTATTCCTGTTCTGTAATGTAAGTACAATCTATTGGTTGCTTTTGGATTTTTCTCTTATCCAGAATATTTTTTTCTCTAAAATTGGATGCATATAATTAATTATAAGGTGTATCATTTCATATTTCATATTTTTAACCATTTTTTTTCTATAGTTACTTACTTATGGAAAATGGGATTGGAGGAGAGAGGAGAGTCAGAGAGCTAGACCATGAGACTGAGAAACAAATATATTTTGTGGTGAGCATTGTAAGGTAATATACCAGAATAGTCATTATTTAGAGTAAATGCTAACAAAGCAACAGACTGGTAGTCTGTGTAGTAATCTAGGGAATAGTCTAGGGAACTAATAGTCTGGGAAACTCTCCCCCTCATCAATACAAATCAGTCAACCAGCCAATCATGCAATAATAGATTAAGGTGTTCCAATCACCAAAAGTTTCGATTTATGTGAGTCGATGCTTAAAAGACACGAACCAAGACCTTTCATGGTAGTTATAAGAAGTTCAAAGAGGTCTCAGAGTTCACTTAGCTGGCTTCACTTGCCATCTCTGTCATCTCTCCTAGATCTCCTGCACTTTGTTTGTATTGGCACAATCCAAGGTGCTAGGGTGCACACCCCTACCCCTAACCCATACAAGGGTTGAGTCATAACAACAATAGATTTCATAAATATTTATGGATAGGAATGGTGACTTGCAAAAGAAATTCAGTTAAGTTTATTTGTTGTATTTAATAAGTTATACATGGAGAATTTTTATTAGGGACATCTTTACTGGCCTTTAAAAATGTTAGTAGGTATCATCTTGAAGTATGCAGCTGCAATCATTATCCTTCAACAGAAATAAAATTGGAAAATTCCATTATCACTTGAAAACTAGAACAAAGTGAAAATAGACATCAAATAAAAACCAATGCAAATGCTCTGGAGATATAATGTGATTATTCTGTTTTATCTCCTATGAAATTTGGCTTTCACACCTTTTATAGCCTCTTTGGGGTGTTGGTATTCATGAATAAAATATTACTTTAAAAAATATTACTTTAAAAAACAAAAACATTTTGTTGTTCTAATTAGGCAAAATGAGAGACTTCTGTTATAATTTATATTATTAAAATTTTGACATTTTCTAGTGGCATAAAACAAGTTCTATTTTTAACAAAGACCTACGTTAGCACAGTGCATTGAGGAGATTTCCAAGTTCTAGTGAAGCTTGAGTTTTTATAATTATTTGATACCAAAAATTATAGTGCAATGAAAAATTTTGGTAGCCTATGGTTCATTTTAAGTAGTAATTGTCCTCTAGAATTATATACACCTGGAATAATGTGCCTAATTATTAAAATTTAAAAAGATAATAATTATTAAAAGTTTCATACTTGACAAGTTATTTCTGGGCAACAGAAGTTTTAGGATAAAATAGCCAACTAGAATTTACCTACATCAAAACTACTTGAAAGGATTTTTTAACCTGGACCTTTATGAATACTACTGAACTGTTGAGAACAACTGCACTATAACACTGTATTTAAGAACAACAAAACATAAAGGACATAAAATCTATTCTGATCTTCATGTTCAGTTGCTTCTCATTAAGTTACTGGTGATAAATCTAGACAATGTGGCTAAAGGCACAGTCTCTGCTATAAGCCCAGACTGTTTTACACACACACACACACACACACACACGTGTATATACATAAGATATAGCTTTTTTTTTGCATCAAAGTCATTATTAAAATTTTTGAAATATGCAGTTACAAATGCTCCAAATTCACTTCAAAGAATTTGAAGTCTTTTTTAAAAGAAATTTTGCTTTTTCCAAAATATTTCCTATTTAGTTTTCTAAAGGGAATGGTTATTTTATGCGGCAACTCTCTGTCTTGTTCTATTTAAAGCATTACATTTGGAGCTTTTGTTCATTCTGCAAATTTTGCTGAGCACTGATAATTAATAGGCATTGTGCTAAATACTATAAATGCAGTAGTGAATTTGATACCATCCTAGTCTCAGGGGAACTTTCATGCTAGAGTAGAATAATAACAAACAAAAGGGTAATTTTCATACAGTAGAGAGCTGGGATTGGGGTAAACTGAGAACACTAAGGAACATATTAGGAGGGTGTCTTTTCTAGTAGTAGAGTATCTACTCTAGTCTCATGGAACAAAAGCCTTCCCAGGAGAAAAGTCAGTGAAATTGAACTGTGAAGAGCTGGACTCAGCTAGATCAGGTGGAGAGAAAGAGTGGAAAGACACTTTCAGGAAGATAAAATAGCATGCACACTTTTAAACTGACTAGGTTTTTTTTTTTTTTTAATAAATATATTTTGTACACTGTGGTGATAGGAATGTTGTTTTAACATTAACTTGCTTTCTGTCAGTGCTAAAACTTGAACTCTCACATGGAGACATGTGAAGCCTTTTCACTTTTGACTATACCCCTAGTAAGAACAACTGGTTGGACTGATCACTAGAATACAATACAGTGAATGCAAGCCTAAATGTATCAATTTACTTGTACCTACCTAACAGGTCTACTTAATAATAAGCCACACAAAATAAAAGAACAGCTGGAAAGAATATAGCTATATTTGACTTCTGGTCAAGATGTCAAGATGAAGGTATAGGTAAACGTGGCTCGCCTCCTTGCACAACCACAGCAAAATTACAACTAAATTACAGGCCTATGATCCCTCAGAACCATCAAAAATTGAGTTGAATGGAAGTTTGACAACTACAGAACTAAAGGAACCACATCCATCCAGAAGGGTAAGAGCCAGGGAAATGCAAAATGGGTAGGTCCCCACACCCACGTGTAGTGGATAAAAATTTGGGAGGAATATCTTGGTAGTGAGGGGTCCCAGATCTACACAGGCTGCCCAGCCCAGGATCCTAGTGCCAGGGGGATAAGCCCCCATAAATTCTAGCCCTTAAACAGCAGGATTTGAGTCAGTAAAAAAAACTACTAGATTTCTGGCATTTCCTCTTAAAGGGCTTAACAGAGCTCCAGCATCATAAAAGTAGCAGCTTGTAAGGCATTAGTGGCTTACGCGGGAAGGACATGAACTGTCTGACATTATGGCTAGAACTGGGAGACAGCTCTCTCTGAGACAATTAGGCGGGAAGAGGCCATTGTGCTTTTTCTGAGCCCTCCCACAACAGAGGCATAGAACAGGCAGGAGGGAGCTATATCTGAGACTCCATCAACCTGACTAACACTGTTTGCCAGACCCTGATGTTTACCTGAGGCTCTGCCCCACCCAACATACAGCCTGTTCCCAGCCTTCCTACTGTGGCTAACAGGCCTGGCACTAGGAGCAGCAAGTTTTGGATCACAGTTTGGCTCCACCTGGGACCCTCTAAGCCCAGCACACATAGCAACCATCTGCAGATTGCTTTGTAGCTCACATTGGGTGGCCTCAGGAGTTGGAACTCCACCACCCTGCCCCTGCACAATTGATGCTCCACAGAGGGCAGAGGGTGGTGGTGAGTGGTCACAGCCGGTCCTTATAGCTGACTGGCCTGGGTAAGTCCTTCCCATAAACCTGTCAACAGCAGTCAGAGCTCAATTATCAGAGGAAGTGGGTACTCAGACCACGTGGAGAGCACACTTCAAGTACCCAGTTTGGGTGATAGGGAAGGCTGTGCCACTGGACCCTACAGGTCACACTACTAAGGTAGGGAGTCATAGTAGCTCTACCTGATACACAGAAACAAACACAGTGAGGCTGCTAAGATGAGGAGACAAAGAAAGATGGTCCAAATAAAAGAACAGGACAAAACTCCAGAAAAATAACTAAAGAAAATGGAGATAAGTAATCTATCAGATGCAGAATTCAAAACACTGGTTATCAAAGTGCTCAAATGAGTACTTCAAAAGCCAGGAAGAAGTGAAGGATATACTAATGGAAATGAACAATTTACAGAGATCAACAGTAGATTGGATGAAGCCAAGAATCAAATCAATGATATAGAATGTAAGAAAACAAAAAAACAGTCAAGCAGAACAACAACAAAAGGAAAAATTAAAAAAAAATGAAAGTAGTGTAAGGAGACTCTGAGGCAACTATAAGTGTACCAATATTTGCATTATAGGGGTGCCAGAAGGAGAAGAGAAAGAACAAGAAGTTGGAAAGCTATTTGAAAAAGAAATAATGAAAGAAAACTTGTTGAAGGAAATAGACATGCAAGTTGAGGAAGCAGAGAGAGTCCCAAACAAGATGGATGCAAAGAGGCTCACTTCAAGACCCATCATAGTTAAAATGTCAAAGGTTAAAGATAAAGAGAGAATCTTAAAATCAGCAAGAGAAAAGCAAATAGTTACCTATAGGGAAGCTGTCAGCCAATTTCTTGATGGAAACTTTTCAGGCTAGAAGGGCAAGAAATATTCAAAGTCATGAAAAGCAGGGTCCTACAGCCAAGATTGCTCTACCCAGCAAAGCGATCATTCAGAATTGAAGGGCAGATAAAGTGCTTCCCAAACAAGAAAACCTAAAGGAGCCCATCATCACCAAACCATTATTATATGAAATGTTAAAGGGATTTACTTAAGAAAAGGAAGATAAAAACTATGAACAATAAAATGACAATAAACACATACCTATCAACAATTGAACCTAGAAAACAAACTAAGCAAACAGTGAAAACAGCAGAGTCATGGATACAGAGAGTATTTTGATGGTTGCCAGATGGGAGGAGGCTTTTGGGGGAGTGAGTGAAGAAGTGAGGGGTTTGCATAGTACAAATTGGTAGTCACAGAATAGGGATGTAAAGTACAGTATAGGGAATGGAGTAGCCAAAGAACTTATATGTATGACCCAAGGACATGAACAATAATAGGGGGATTGCCTGGGGGGAGTGGGGGAGTGCTGGCGGCAAAGAGGGAAAACTGGGACAAGTGTAATAGCACAATCAATAAAATATTAAAATATATATAGCTATTAATAGTCATGCTGTGTTTAGCTGCAAGTAACAAAAAATCCAACCTAAGTTGGTTAAACAATTATGAAATTTATGTTACATAATTGGCAAATCAGTAGTAAGACAGGCTTTTCATCAGAATTGCTGGTGTGAAGTTATTGAGGATCTCGTTTCTTTCTGCCATTATGCTCTTGCATGTATAGCATCAGCTTCATCCTGTTCCTGTTTCTCTCTGTGGTTATCACAGGGCCATATGATTTCTTGGCTCACGCACAACAGGAGGGAGTGGGATCCCCTGTCTCAAGTATGGGATCAAGTTGTTTCCTTCAATCTGATGGGAAATGTCCTATCCTGGAACAAAAGCAGTTGTGAAAGTTAAACTACATTCTATTTGCTCACCAGGGAGGTACACTTAGAGAGGGCAAGGAGTCAGGATATCTTGGCCTGAGTCATGGAGACAAGGTATGGATACCTAAGGAAGGAGGAAGGGAGAATGGATGTAGCATAGATAAAAAACAGTGTGTCCAACCAAATTGTTTGCTGCTTCTTCATACTTGTTTAATTGAAATTCAGTCTCCTGACCAGAGAAAAAGTACTTCCCTATGACTGAGGGTGGAAAAAAGTCTGATTTTAATGGATTCTAACTCTTTGAACTATGTGTGGATTGGTAATTAGGGAAAGATGAAGTAAATTTTGAGTTGTGCAGACCGCTATTTTATCCTTCCTTTCCTTTGCTTCCTGAATTATACTTTTGAATTTCTACATTGGTTTTTGTGGTTCACATTTACCATAGCGTAGAAAGAAATTGCAGGCATTTATTTTGCTGTAGAAGTATTTTTAGCTGTTTTGTGGGCTGTGTATCAATTACTATATAACATAGAGTTAGGAAGGAATGTGCAAAATATATTTAGCAACCTTTGACAATATTTTAAGAACATTTGATTTTGACACATGCTATATAATTTATAGAGATGCAGGTTACATCATTATAAGGTTACATATTGAGAAATCTACAAAAAATAAAAAGCCTTAACAAAAATACCTTCTGGAAATACAGACCGAGGAATGTTCCTTCAAAGGATAAATATGCAATGGTTGCTCAGGTTTTTTTTTTTTCTTTCTTTTTCCTCTTTATTTTATTTTTTGGCATTTCCTATGCAAGTGTAGTTTTGTGGCTTCTCATCATAACAAATGGGTGGCTGAACCAGAGGAGGTTTATGTCAAGTGAATGATCGACCCTTATTTTTTATTCAGGACTATTCTTATCCTCTGGCTACACAGGGTTATAGTGATATGCTTGCCAGAGGCTGGTTAAATATAAACATATTCTCCTATGGAAGTGGCAGAGTGGAACTACATAAGCCAATGCAGAAAGCTGCTTTTTGCAAGTTTGTTCAGGACAACCTTTGATGGGCAGAAGGGAGAATAAATTAATAGTTTAAAAACTAGAAATATAATGACTGCCATCTAATATTTGCATAGTGACATATATATTTTCAGGTTTTGTACTATATTATCTCATATGATCTAGTAATCCTTCACTAAGGGAAAGATCGTAACATTACAGCATTTTTAGAGATCAAGAAATCAACATAGATGAAAGTTAGAGGAATTGTCCAAAATCTCAAGTGGAAGAACAAGGTTTAAGAACTCATACTTTTTGTTTCCTTTGTGTGTGTGTGTGTGTGTTGTGTACTTTATAGTAAAATATTTATCCTTGTCTTAAAAAGGAAAAAAGAGGACAAAACAAAACAAAATACAGAGGAAAAAAGAGTTGAACAAAAAACACTGCTATGATAAACACATACTGATCAATTTCTGAATAATATACATTTGCTGGATTATGAAATCTTGAGAGGCATATGTGTGAATTTGAAAAAATTCAATGACTTAAAATAATTTTTAAAATGCCTTTTAAAAAGTATTTTTATTTTTGTTCTTCATTTTCCTGTTAGGAATATCTCATATATTCAGTTCAATCTCCTTCAAGTGTGTTTCTGATGCTATGCTTTTATTTTCTTATTACCCCTTTCCCCCAAACTTAAACTCACCCCTTTCATGAGGGTGTTTAGGTCTCATATTACTCGGGAAGCCTTCATGGGAGGCCTGGAGACCATTAATGTACGCTCTCATATTTTTTAGAGGACATCTATTTAGAAAAACACATTAAAAGGAAGAGTTATTGCCTGAAACTTTTGAAATTATACATGCCACATGGTGGTTACCCATTTCTGGGAATGCTCCTAGATATGATCTTAAGAATTTGATGATTCACATATAGTTGGCCCTCAATAAAGTTACAGATAACCTTTGAGTTTGCTGCAGCTATAGTGACTGTATTGCATTATTTTGTGCTTTCAGAACACAAGGTAGATCTTTTGAGTAAGCTATACTTTTTGACAGCTGCTGATAACATCTGAGAGACAATTTAATTTATCTGCAACTTGAGCAGCAAAAAATAAAAAGGAAATAGGCCACATCACTATTCCTGCTTATTTGATGAATATCAATAAATATGGATGAAACACCTGAAGAAGCACACCCCCCACCCCCATGCCTAGTTAGCAAATTTGCCAAATATACAGACAATGGATGTACTACATGATTATGTTTGTTGAAAATACAAAAGAGAGACATATAAATAGGACCAGTGAGAATGAAAATTCAGTGACAGTATCACATAATACTTAAAACATATCTTTCATGTTAGGTCGTTGAAAGCACTTTAAAAAGTGTCCTCATGACACCCTTCTGGTGCTAGTAGATGGTAAAGAAATATCAACTACATTTAAATTAAAAAGGATGCTGAAACAGGAGTTGAAAAGTTAAGTGATTCTTAGTGTCTTGGTTTCAGAAATGGAGTCTGTGTCTATCTGTGGCAAGTGTATTGTTTCATTTGCCCCCAAGCAATCTTTTTCTAGCTCTGTATAAATTATCTACCTGGCAAAAAGCAGACTGAAGCAAGAAGCAAAAATATACTTCTGTGGGTGTAATTGTATTCGTGGCCAAACAGAATTTGGATTTCTTCCATGAGCAAGAATGCTGGTGGTTGTGCTAACTTTAAAACCCCTAGTTGTCAACAAACAGAAGGAGCCTAGTTGGACAGATTAGAGAAGACATGGAGAGATGGGATAAATACTAAGGCACATCCAAATTGAATCTGAAACTTCCTAGAGGGAGATGAATTGGTGGGAGGGATTGTTTCCTTGGGGCAGGGCTCACTTCTTTCTCTTTCCTTCCCCAGTTACTATTTTCACCCCATTTTGCTCCTTGGTTTCTTCAGCAGTAACTGGGAGAAGCCAGTGTCCAGGGCCGGTTTCATCCTGGTGAGAAGTAGCAGTACTGATAATACTCCTTCTTCCAGCTGAGGACACTGAGCATTTCCCTGAAGCACCTTCTGGCTCATACTCTTCTTTTTTATTTCTTTTCCACCTTGCTCACACCAGCCGCAACCACACTGCTCCTTGCTCTTGCTCAAATAAGCCAGCCATGCTCCTGACTTAGTCTTTGTACTTTCTGTGTCATCTATCTGGAATGTTCTTTTTACTCAAATAGTATTTTCATAGTATACCTTCTGTGGCTACTCAATCTCAATTTTGAGTGACCAATACCCAGTTTTGCCTGGGACTGAGGATTCCTAGGACATGGGACTTTTAGTTTTAAAACTCAGTGAGTCCCAAGCAAAGGAGAATACCTTGGTTACCCTATTTAAAGTGCTTCCCTCCTAACAATCCATCAAGAAGAAATAACTGGTAAACATATATGCACCCAATGTAGGAGTTCCAAAATATATAAGGAAAATCTTAGAGGACTTCAAAAATGATATATACAGCAACACATACATAGTAGAGGATTTTAGTACCCCACTATCAGCAATGGATAGATCTTCCAAATTAAAAAAACAAAACAAAACAAAAAACACCAAGAATATTGTGGCATCGAACAGCACTCTAGAGGAAATGGACCTAACTGATATATACAGAACCTTTCACCCTAAAGAAGCAAAATACACATTCTTTTCAAATGCACATGGAACAATCTCTAAGATAGACCACATGGTAGGTCATAAGACAAGCCTCCACAAATACAGGAAAATTGAAATCATACCAAGCATCTTCTCAGATCATAATGGCTTGAAACTAGAAACCAATCTCAAGGGAAAAAACCAAAAACACTCTAATTCATGGAGACTGAATATCATGCTTTTAAGTAAATAATGGGTTAACAATGAGATCAAAGATGAAATCAGGTAGTTTCTGGAAACAAATGACAATGAATACGCAATAGCTCAAAACCTGTGGGACGCAGTAAAGGCAGTCCTCAGGGGGAAATTCATAGCAATACAGGCCTATCTAAAAAGGATAGAAGAAGCTTATACAAACAACCTGATCATAAAGCTGCAAGAACTAGAGGGGCAACAACAATCAAAGCCCAGGGTAAGTAGAAGGAAAGTAATAATCAAGATCAGAGCAGAATTAAATAACTTAGAGACTAAATTTATAATTTGAAGAATCAACAAATCCAGGAGTTGGTTCTTTGAAAAAATAAATGAAATTGACAAGTCTTTAACAGACTCATCAAGAAAAAGAGAGAATCCAAATAAACAGAATCAGAAATGACAGAGGAGAAATCAAAACTGATACTTCAGAAATACAAAGGACCATAAGAAATGACTACAAACAACTATATGACAAGAAATATCACAATCTGGGTGAAATGGACAAATTTCTGGAAATATATAATCTACCAAAACTGAATCCAAAAGAAGCAGAAAGTCTGAATAGACCAATAACAACTAGTGAAATTGAAGATGTAATAAAAAATTTCCTAAAGCACAGGAGCCCTGGACCAGATGGCTACACAGGTGAATTCTACCAAACATTTAGAGAAGAACTAACTCCTATCCTTTTCAACCTATTCCAAAAAATCCAAGAAGGAAGACTCCCAAACTCCTTCTATGAGGCCAATATTATTCTAATCCCAAAACCAGGTCAAGACACAACTAAGAAAGAAAACTACAGACCAATATCTCTGATGAACAGAGAGGCTAAGATTCTCAACAAAATATTGGCCAACCAGATCCAGCAATACATTAAAAAGATCATACACCATGATCAAATGGGTTTCATCCCAGGAATGCAAGGATGGTACAACATTCACAAATCAATAAATGTAATACACCACATCAACTAAATGCAAGACAAAAACCATATGATCATATCAATAGATGCTGAAAAAGCATTTGATAAATTACAGCAAACATTTATGGTAAAAACACTCAGCAAAATGGGAATAGGGGGAGCATAACTCAACATCATAAAGGCCATATATGAGAAACCTGAAGCCAACATCATACTTAATGGGCAAAAACTAAAAACTTTCCCCCTATGATCAAGAACAAGACAAGGCTGTCCACTTTCTCCACTTATGTTCAACACCATTTTAGAAGTTCTAGCCATAGCTATCACAGAAGAAAAAGGAATCAAAGGTATCCAAATTTGAAAGGAGGAAGTCAAACTGTCATTATTTGCAGATGACATGATAGTGTACCATCAAAAACTTACTCGACCTATTAAGCAAATTTAGCAAAATTGCTGGATATAAAGACAATATCCAGAAGTCAAAAGCATTTTTGTATGCCAATAATGAAGCATCAGAAATAGAAACTAGAAAACAAATCCCATTTACCATAGCAACAAGAAAAAATAAAGTACTTAGGAATAAACTTAACCAAGGAGGTAAAAGAACTGTACTCAGAAAACTACAAAACATTGAAGAAAGAAATTAAGGAAGATACAAATAAATGGAAGCATATACCATGCTCATGGATGAGAAGAATTAACATCATTAAAATGTCCATACAACCCAAAACAATCTATAGATTCAATGCAATCCCAATTAAAATGCCAATGACATACTTCACAGACCTAGAAAAAATACTTCAGAATTTTATATGGAGCCAAAAATGACCATGAATAGCCTCAGCAATCTTGAGAAAGAAGAAAAGGTTGGAGGAATCACAATACCAGATATCAAACTATACTACAAGGCTACTGTCATTAACAGTCTGGCACTGGCATAAGAATAGACATATAGATCAATGGAACAGAATAGAGAGCCCAGAGATAAACTCAGGATTCCATGGTCAATTAATATTTGACAAAGGGGGAAGGGATATAAAACAGAGTTAAAACAATCTCTTCAACAAATGGTATTGGGAGAACTGGACAGTGGCATGCAAAAAAATAAAACTAGACCACCAACTTACACCATACACCAGAATAAACTCAAGATGAATAAAAGACTTAAACATAAGCAATGCCTTCATAAAGGTCCTGGAGAAAAATGTAGGCAGTAAAATTTTAGATATCCTATGCAGAAATGTGTTTACTGATACTTCACCAAGGGCAAAGGAAACAAAAGAACAAATCAACAAATGGGACTATATTAAATTGAAAAGTTTCTGTTCAGCTAAATAAAACACCAGCAAAATTCAAAGGGAACCAACTGTATGGGAAAACGTATTTGCCAATGATACCTCAGACAAGGGTTTGATCTCCAAAATATAAAAGAACTAATGCAACTCAACACCAGGTAGACAGACAGCCCAATTAAAAAATGGGCAAAAGACTTGAACAGACAACTCACTGAGGAAGACATACAAAAGGTCCAAAGGCATATATGAAAGAATGTTCAATAGCACTAGCCATCAGAGAGATACAAATTAAAACCACAATAAGGGCCCTGGCTGGTGGCACAGTGGATAAGGTGCTGGTCTGTGAACCCAAGGGTCGCAGGTTCGATTCCTTAGCCAGGGCACATAACCAGGTTGCAAACCAGGTCTCCAGTCGGGTCTGTGGCTGGAGGCAGGTGAAACACAACCACACATTGATGCCTCTCTCCCTCTCTGCCTCTCTCCCTTCCCCTCTTTCTAAAAATAATGAAATAAAATCTTAAAAAAAAAAAAACCACAGTAAGATACCACCTCACACCTGTCAGAATGACCAACATCAACAAGTCAACAAACAACAAGTGTTGGCGAGGATGTGGGGAAAAGGGAACCCTGGTGCACTGTTGGTGGGAATGCAGGCTGGTGTAGCCACTGTGGAAAATAGTATGGAGTTTCCTTAGAACTAAAAGTGGAACTGCCTTTTGATCCAGCAATTCCACTATTAGGACTATATCCAAAGAACCCTGAAACACCAATTCATAAGAACCTATGTACCCCTATGTTCATAGCAGCACTATTTACAATAGCCAAGTGCTGGAAACAGCTTAAGTGCCCGTCAGTGGATGATTGGGTCAGAAAACTTTGGTACATTTACACAGTGGAATACTACACAGCAGAAAGAAAGAAGGAACTCCTACCCTTTTCAACAACATGGATGGGACTAGGAAGTATTAAGCTTAGTGAAATAGGCCAATCAGTGAAAGACAAATAACATATGATCTCACCCATTTCAGGACACTAATGAACAAAACAAACAAACAAGCAAAACAGAACCAGATACATGAATACAATAAATAGACCTTCAGTGGGCAGAGGGGAGGTGGGAGGTGGGAGGTGGGAGAGGGGAGGAGGAGGCAAAGAAGGGGATCAGTTTAGACAAGGAACTAGCATGGAAGAACCATGGACATGGACAACAAGGATTGACTTTGGGGGCAGTGGGTGGGTGGGGAAGGGGACAGAGAGAAGGAAAAAGGGGATGAATGTAATAAAACAACAATAAAATTAAATTAAAAAAAGTAAATTGCTTCCCTCCTTTACTGTTTGTTCTTAGCATTCATCAGCATCTAATATACTGTGCCTTTTATGATGTTTTTGTTTTATTTACTATTTGATCCCCAGTGTTCAGATTGACTCATAGTAGGTACTCAGTAACTGTTTCTGAATGGATAAATAAATGAGAAATTTAGAAAATTTTAGTCATAGGCAAAGAAACTAATGGAGCTATATTTCCTGAATAATTGAGTTCATAAAGTCTTGGTGAAATGTATGTAATTTGTCTCTCAAAATAAATACATTATTACCTAATGAGCAATAATGTTTTTGGAGTGGGGGGTGGATTTAAACACCATTTTTGTTTATAATTTAAAGTCAAAGTTATTCATTAAAAATAATTTTTAATAAAAATGAACTATTAATACAATGTAATATTTCACTTTAGATATCATGTTGGGGGACCAGTTATATGGGTTTAGATCAACTGACTTTAATCTATTAAAACACATTTGTAAAGGAAATTCGGTTAATTTGAACACATGTAAGTCTCTTATTTGTCCCCATGAAAACTCTGGCAGATGTTTGATTAACAAAATATCTTCTTCTCTTACTCTTTAGTTATTATTGACTTAATTAAGGGATGGGTGAATTCAAAAGACAAATACACAGAACACCAAATTTCTTGAGTGGGTAAGAAGTCAGAAGTCAGGAGCTGCTATATATTTAGGGTGGCATTCTTGAGTATCTGACTTAATGGTCTTAGCACTGACCTGGGAAGCCTGGCTAACTAGTCCCTTGCTTTATTATGTGCAAGCACTGGGGTTGTCTTTGTCCTTTGCTGGTCCATGTTGGTAAGGTACCACGGGGAGGACACCAGATTTAGGGGCAGAAGTGCTAGTCCTCATCCTTTCTCACCATTTAACTTTCCATGTGGCCTTGCATGATCACTTAACCTCATGGATCCTGCATCTCATAACCTGTGAAATGAGGATGATGAAGGCCCACATACATTGCCAGGTTTCTCAAAACAGGAGTGGAAATACTTTGAAAATCATAAGGTAAGGGGAAATAAGATGAGGAGGGTTAGGCATTCTTCTGTGTGCATATGTTGCAGGTAATTGAGCAGTCACAGTCAGATGGTTCTGAGCTTGGTTCTTGGTTTGCCCCTATTCTCCATCTCGCCTGGGAAGTTTCTCCCTGTCACCAATAGATTCTATTCTCAAAGTGAGTTACTAGGGAGATACTTTATTATTTCTTTTAAAAGACATATTTATTCAACATCATGATTAGACTATTACATTTAGCAATTGACAGCATGGGTGCAAAAAGAAAAAATGAAAAACTACATTAAAAACCCTTTGTTGGAATGCTTTACATTTCCCACAGAACAGAAACTAAGATAACCTGTTATACAATTAGTAACAAATACAGTCCTTGATTTTTTTCCCCATTCACATGAGTATTGTCTAAAACATGTCTTCTTTTAGCAGATAGGCCCTGCCACCACTGTGCTTGGCTGAGTTCACAAATCTGTTGTAACCTATAGCTTTTCTGACACCTCTCTGGTTCTCCTCTCCTACTAAGCTTTGTTCCCTGGCAGTAATTAAAACTTTCTGCCACTGCCATAGCTACTGTTACTGCTGGAACTGCCATAGCCACATTGGTTTCATGGTTTGGCAAAGTATTGCCCTCCACTACCATAGGGCCAGAGCTTCTGCCTCCAAAGTGTCTTTCTTTCATGGGTCCAAAATTTGAAGATTGATTGTTGTAATTGCCAAAATCATTGTAGCTTTCACCACCCCTCAAAATTGCTTCCATCATTACCAAATCCATTATAGCCACCCCCACTGCCACCATGTCCACCACCACCATGACTCCAACCAAAGCCACCACCACTGCTGACGTTTCCTCCACCGCCAAAGTTGTCATTCCTACCAAAATGACCTCCACAACCACCTCCGAAGTTTCCAGAACCACTTGGACCTCTATGGATGGATGAAGCATTAGCCATCTCTTACTTGGATAGGGCTTTCCTTACTTCACAGTTGTGGTCGTTCACAGGATGGTGTTTCTGAATGACAGTGTTGTCTACAGAGTCATGATCTTCAAAGGTTACAAAAGCAAAACCTCTCTCTTTTTAAAAAATGTTTATTTAATATATTTTATTTATTTTGATATTACATTTGTCCCAATTTTCCCTTCTTTGGAAATACAAAAAAATTAAAATATGCCAATAGCTTACATAATTATTACATGTTAAATGATAGTATTTTAGATATATTGTAGCAAAATTAAGCAGATTTTTTCTTCTTTAATACTTATTTTACTCTGGAATGCTATTTTTGTGAAATATATCATAGAAATGGTGTATTGTAGAACTCATTTTTGTGAAAGTTGTCCTAGAGACAGTGCCAAACCCATAATAATAAATGAATTTGGTTTTTGAGTCAGATCGTCCCCACTCCAATAATACAACTCTATTTTAAGCTACTGGAACTACAACTTATTCTTTTTGGAGTTCTCTATCTTAAATGGTAGATTTATTTATTTAGGCTGTGCACAGGTCTTACTTCTTTCAATACCCTCTGTTTTTCCTCTACATGTGTTTTGGAAGTTGAAGCCTTCAGAAATAATGGCACTTGCAGTGCTCAGCCGGTCCCCAGAGTAGAAATTATTATATCTATTAAGTTGAGATAAAAAATAAAAATCCCTAGGATTTAAATTATTTTGTAGAATAGTATTTTAGCTATTTTTTGAATTTGTGATTGACTTCCTATGTGGTCCTAAACTAACCCCTGAACTATTGAAGAGTCTGTTGAGGTAGAGATTAGGTATGTTCACATTTCAATAATAAAGTTTACTGCAGCACTAATTCCTTTTCCCAAGCATCCCCAGTTTGGGGGCCTTCATAAATGGAAATGGGTATTTCCATGATTTAGTTGAAAGGAAGCTCATCTAATTTACATGCTAATATGAGAATATATATTATCTATGTACATGAATCATGTAGTTTAGTAGTTTGCAACTTCCATCCAAATTGGTCTTCATTCTCAGCATCTTTTCTAACCTAAATATTGACTGATTTCACAACACACCCATGACCAGTTGGTTGCTATTTAAAACATAAAATGCTAACAAAATCTATATATTACACCCCCACAAATAAGCACATATTTTGTAATAGTGAATAAGAAAGATAGCAAGAAAGTCTTCTATGTAACACACATCCACATTTTCTTAGGTTTTTCTTCTTAACTGCATTCAAGTTTTCTGAGTTATTGCAAGTAACCTGATTTTTCCATGTTGTGAAATTATTCCAATCTAAGAAAACTTAACCTGCAATAATGCAGATACAAGTAATATACAAAATTGTACCTTACTTAGTAAAATCTATTTATAACAAGATCACTTTAAAGCATTCAGAAGTTCAAATTGGTTCTTATCCATTCAGCTGCCTTATGTCTTTTGATTGGTGCATTTAATCCATTTACCTCTGTACCTATGTTCCTGTCGGTCTCTCTGTTTCTTCATCTTCTTAAAGCAGACCCTTTAGCATCTCCTGCAATGCTGGTTTGGTGGAGATGGATTCTTTTAGACTTCTTTTGTCTGGAAAACTCCTTATTTTACCTTCCATTTTGAATGAGAGCCTTGCTGGGTAGAGTATTCTTGGTTGCAGGCCTTTGTTTTTCATTGCTTGAAATCTTTTTTGCCATTCCCTTCTGGCTTGTTGTGTTTCTGTTGAGAAACCAGCTGATAACCTTATGGGATCCCACTTGTATGTTATTAGCTGTTTCTCTCTTGATGCTTTTAGGATTCTCTCCTTGTCTTTGAAATTTGCCATTTTAATTATAATGTGTCTTGGAATGAGTCTGTTTGGGTTCATCTTCATTGGAACCCTCTGTACTTCCTGAGTTTGCATGACATTTTCTCTCCTCAAGTTAGGGAAGTTTTCTGTCATTACTTTTTCAAAGAGGTTTTCTATCCCTTGGTCCTCCTCTTATCCTTCTGGTATACCCATGATACGGATGTTATTACGTTTCATGTTGTCCTGAAGCTCTCTTAAAACCTCTTCATTCTTTTTCAGTCTTTTTTCATTTTGTTGCTCTGCCTGGGAATTTTTTTCTACATTGACCTCGAGCTCGCTGATCTGATCCTCTGCTTTCTCTAGCCTGCTTTGATTCCTTCTACTGTGTTCTTCAATTCAGAAATGGTATTCTTCATTTCTTCCTGGCTCTTATTGATGATTTCTAGGTCCTTTTTAATGCTGGCGTAGTTCTTAGTAAGTTCCTTGTAGCTTTCCTGGAGTTCTTTGTAATTCCCCTGGAGTTGTTTGTAGTTTTCTTTGAACTTGCTGAGCTCATTGAGCTTCTCTATCATCATTACTTTGAATTCCATGTGTGATAGGGTGCTTGCCCCTATTTCATTTTGCACTCTTCCTGGGGATTCCTCCTTTCCATTTGCTGAGGGTTTATTTCTTTGTCTCCCCATTTTAGGTGACTCTTATTTGTTTCTGCTTCTTGGATTAGTCTGTTTTGACTTACTGTCTCAGTGGTGTGACCAAAGCCTCTCTTTTTGCTGCTGCCTCGGTCAGTCATGATTTCAATCACTTCAATTTTCCCACACTGTTCCAAATAATCTCTTAGGTGACATTCTTCAGTGTCTCTTTAATACTACTGATGAAAATCTTTTTCACAGTTAAATGAGCACCAGATCTTTGCGAATCTTCTCTGGAGACAGCCCTCTTTGGTTCCACAACTCTTCCGTCCACCTTGGGTAGCCTTGCATGCATGGCTCATCCACCTCCTCCACAGTGGCATATGTGACAAACCCAAAGCCTCTGGAGTAGTTGCTGTTTGGATTTCTCATCACCACACAGTCTGTGAACCCTTCCCATTGCTCAAAAATGGTTCCTCAGGCTCTCATCTGTTGTTTCAAAGCTCAAACTTCCAATGAAGAGCTTCTGTAGCTGTTCCGGCTCTTTGGGAGACTCTGACTTTGACATGTAGCAGAAGAGGAGACTTAAACGATGCTTACTCATCGACATCCAGTGGCAAAAAGGAGTGGGAGGTACTCTTATGTATTCTGTTTCATTTGCTCAACATAATATTTTCAAGATTCACTCATGTTGTATGTATTTCAGAAGTCATTCCTTTCTATTGTTGAATAGTACTCTATTGTATGAATATAACATAGTTGATTTATTCTTCTGTTGGTGAATGTTTGGATTGCTTCTTAGATTTTGTCTATGAGTATTCCTGTATAAGCCTTTTTGTGGACACATGTTTTTTTAAAAAAAATATTTTAAAATTTGTTTGGACACATATTTTAATTTCTCTTAAGTAAATCCCTGGAGTGAAATCACTAGATGATAACACAGATCTGTGTTTATCTCCATAAGAAACTTTCAACCTATTTCTTAACATGGTTGTGCCATTTTTACCCCTATGAGCAAAGTATGAGAGTTTTAGTTGTTCTATATCCAAGCCAACATTTTGCATTGCTGATCTTTTTCACTTTGGTTATTGTGGTCTGTTTGAAATGATATCTTACTATGGTTTTAATTTGTACTTCCTTAAAATTTAATGATGTAAAGCACATTAAAAACTTCTTTTTACATGCCACTTACTTCTATGTATTAAGTTTTGACCACTTATAACATTGAATTACTTGTCTTTTTAATATTGATTTATGAGAGTTTTTATATATCTTGAGTCATTTTTCAGATGTATATATAAATATATATATAATATTTTTTATAGTCACTGGCTTATCTATTCATTTTCTTAATGATTTTTAAAAAGGTTTTATTTATTATTTTTAGAGAGCTGGGTAGGGAGAGAGGCAGAGAGGGAGAGAGAGATCAATGTAAGGATGCCTTTCACCTGCCTTCAGTTACAGACCTGGCTGGAGACCTGGCTCGCAACTTGGTTATGTGCCTTGGCTGGAAATTGAACCAGAGATCTTTGGGTTTGCTGGCGCCTTATCCACTGTGCCACTAGCCAGGGTTTATACTAGTGTTTTTTAATGAGCAGAAAATTTAACTTTGAGAGTAAGTGCCTCTCAAAAGATTTTAAGGGCATTTTATTAGATGAACCAGAGGTACCATTTTTAGGCATCTCTGAGTGAAATATTTCTTGAAAATAGCATACCCCCTGCATTCTGAAAGATAGACTGTAATTTGGGATCAAGAACATGACCTGTAAATGTGATTCTATAGTCTCCAGTGATTGTGACACTAATAAGTCAGTGGTAGTTGTTACATACTGGTTACTGGTTGTTGTTAAAAAAAAAAGGGTCAGTTTTTTAGTCATGGGGCCATTTTCAAGGAAGCAAGATTTTATACCTACGTAAAAGAAAAATGTAAATTTTCATATTGGCAAACAGAAAAATTATAGCTTTTAGTTTATAGAGATTTTATTTTTATATTGATTTGATTTTAAAACGAAGTGAAATGAATTGCAGTTTTTACTTAAAGTGTGAAGCACATGAAATTGTTGCCATCTTGAAGTAAACCATTTACTTTCTCATTTAAATAACTATTTTCCAGATTTGAATTTTTACCAGTTGGGTTCTAAGTGCCAGAGTACTATAGTCTTTGTTTTTATTATGTACGTACAAAGGGAAATTTACCTGACCTATTGGCTTGGCTCACATGTAGTCACATTAGCATTGTTGCTCAAATTATGGTGGCTTTGGCCATGCATTCCAAGAATCTGATGGGAAAAGAGCCTTTGGTGTTTATAACACCATAGATCAGTTTTTCTTGAAGACATGTTTTAATTTTTATTTATTTATAATAAAAAAAATATTTTATTTATCATTTTTAGAACAAGGGGAAGGGAGAGAGGCAGAGAGTGAGAGAGACATTAATGTATGGTTGCCTTTCACCTGCCTCCAGCTATGGACCTGGCTGGAGACCTGGCTTGCAACCTGGTTATGTTGCCCTGGCTGGGAATCGAACCAGCAACCTTCGGGTTTGCAGGCTGGTGCCTTATCCACTTTGCCACCAGCCAGGGGTGAAGACATGTTTTTAAAAATATTGACAGATGTAGATTATATACTGTTCAAATGCATGGAGTTTGGAGAAAAATGGGTTTGAATTCAGTTCTAAGTTTCACTAGCTGTGTGAACTTTGATAAATTACTCAAACTTTCTGTGCTTCCATTTTCTTATCCGTTAAATATGGTTAAAAGCAGTAACCAGCCCTGGCTGGTGGCATAGTGGGTGGGCGCCAGCCTGCAAATCCAAAAAGTCATTGGTTCGATTCCTCAGCTTGAGCAGTACATAATGAGGTTGCAAGCCAGGTCTCCAACCAGGTCCATAGCTGGAGGCAGGTGAAAGGCAACCATACGTTGATGTCTCTCTCCTTCTCTTCCTCTCCCTTCCCCTCACTCTAAAAATAATAACATAAAATCTTAAAAAAAAAAAAAAAAGCAATAACCGTGTCTCAGTGTTGTTGTGAGAGATAAACAAGTTGCTATGTATGAAGCAGAACAGTGCCTGGTACATTAGAAGGTATTCTGTGTTAGCTGTTTATTATTATTATTATTATTATTATTATTCACCTCCACATTGTGAAGGGTGCTTGATTGTGCCTAATAGTTTCCTAAATAACACATCATGTATTATTTTGGCTGTTTCCATACTGCAGACATACCTCTGACTCTAGACTTCATCTCAGAGTGCTTTCTATCATCACAGATGTCTAACCATTGTCAGACTGCTGAAAGCTCCTCTACACTTTCTTTTTGATCCATACATTAGCAGGATGCTTTGCTTAGTTTTCTACAATCTTTCAGAACACCTGACTACTAGGTTTATCAAAATGTACTAAAGGTTCTTGGATAACACAAGGTAAGAAAACACAGATAATTTGAAATTTGTACTAGAGGAATTCCAGGTTCCAGTAAAAAATGATGAAAAGTCACAACAACAACAAAAAAACACAATTCTCCAAACCCTACTACTTTAATAAAATCAGAGGTGCAAGGATAAAACCACAAAATGAATAAAATATAAATAACTATATAAGTTCGGGGAAGAACATATGAAACAGAACAGCACAGGATGCCAAATAGTGCTTCAGGGACTCAGATAGCATAGGAAAGAGCTGGGAGTGAGATTATCTAGCAGAAGAACACAAGAAATATCCGCAAGCATTTCCGTCCCAAAGGAGACCACCCTTCCTGAGTAAGAACTGTCGTGAATAGGACTGAGCACCAGTACGACAGGGTATTAGGGCGTGGGGAAGCATGGAGAATTATTGTGGAAAGTTGCGGTGGAAAATATTAAAGAGAACACCTGTTACAGTAACAAGAGAGAGCACATTTCTTGAACTAAGCAACTGGGAAAACAAACCTTACTTCTCTTCTCCCATCCACCCACTTCTTTTGATAATAAGTAAGCCAGGGAAAAGAATCTCATTCAATTATTAATAAAAAAGTGAAAATGCTACATCCACCCAAAGATGTCATAAAGAAAGATAAAAAATAAAATAAAATAACAGTTTGGCAAAGGAAGAAAATTCACTGGAAAAATACCATCACAATCAGAAGAAAATCATAATAGTGTTTTTATAAAGGAAAGCTCTTTATCTATCTATCTATCTCTATCTATCTATCTATCTATCTATCTATCGATCTATCTATCGATCTATCTATTTATCTGGAAAAGTAGGTGTGCTGTTCCAATTGTGGCATTCTTTTAAGTTGATGAAGTTATTGTAGTAACCATAACCTTCATATATTTTTCCATATGAACAACTATAAACCACTTTTGTCTACTCATTTATATGTATTTATCATTGCTATAAAAAATAATAAAATGGAAATAAAGGAACTCAAAGAAAAGGTGGTCAGACACTAGGAACATGAAAATGGGAACTGACAGAGTTCTGGAAAGAAACTAATGAAAAAGATACATTTATTTAAGAAATGTTGACAAAGTTACAAAATGAACAAGATACACTAAATATGAAAGCACAATAAAGGAAAAGGGAACAAAATAAGAAAAAAGAAAAATAAGACAAAAGTAGAGGACAGACTAGAGAAAAAAAATGATAGATGTAGAGGACAAGGGAGATCTACAAACATATAATTACAGCTGTCCTCCCCTGTCTGTGTTTCATTTTCTGAGCTTTCAGTTATCTGTGGTCAATCATGGTCTGAAAACATTAAACGAACATTTCTAGAAATAAATCAACTTTAAATTGTGTATATTTCTGAGGAGCATGTTAAAATCTTCTGCCATCTTGCCTGGTTTGTGAGTCACCCCTTTGTCCATTGTATTCATGCTGTGTACATAGCACCTGTTAGTCACATAGCAGCCTTCTTGGTTATCAGAATCACTGTTGCAGTATAATAGTGTGTGTGTTCTTTATTTTACATAGAAATGTCTCATTCACCTCATTTCATCTCATCACAGAGGCATTTTCTCTTATCACTTCATTACAAGAAGAAGGTGGTGGTGAGGACAATGAAATGTGTGTTTAGGAGACTGCATTTACTTAACTATTTTTTAAATTTCTGCTCACATTTATTAGCAAGTAGTCACATGCCATACTGAACCTCAAAGGAGGCTGGCAAGTGTAGTGCAATTTTGTAACCTGGAAAAAGAAGAAATTAATTTATGAATGGTTTAGGATCTTTTTTTTATTATAGCGTATTGTTATCATTGTTCTATGTTATTATTGGTTATTGTTGTTGATCTCTTACGGTGCCTCGTTTACAAATTAAACTTTACCATAGGTATATCTGCATAAAAATAGTATATATAGGGTTTGGTACTATTTGTAGTTTTAGATATCCACTGGGGGTCCTGGAACCTGTCCCCCATGAATTAAAGGAGAATACTGAACTTCTTGAAAAAAAAGAAAATGATGTAACACAACAAATATTTAAAATTGCAATTCAAGGGAGCATACCTAATATCACATAAAATTTGAATATACATATTAAAAGTGCATACCTAAGATAATATAATGTGGTCACTATTAAGGCTTAAGGAAATAAACCCATAAAATCATTGGAGTTTAAAAAACAAAAAGAGAATCCTATGGACAGATAGGCACAAAGTCCAAGTCAGTTATAAGAGAAAAAATAAAGTGACATGAGACTTCTCTATGGCAATATTTAATGTCAATAGAACATCATAGAGCTTGGTACTTACCTGAGAAAGAAAGTCCAGGAACATGCATCTATCTAAACTCATGTTTAGATAGTAGTATATGTAGTACTTCACATGTAGTATATGTTTCAGTAAAAAGTGTAAAACAAGTAATGACTTCAAGATGCACTTTTTTTCAACCAGAAAGCAATGGCCAAAGGACTAGTAGAAAGTGATAAATATAGTAACATACTGCATAAAAGTATAAGGGTGACATAACAGTGTTTAAATGCCATATGCCTTGACAATGGAAGAATTGAATACCTGAGAAAAAAATGGAAGGAGAAGGACAGATGATAGAGCAACAAGCTTATTTGTGTTTTATATGTAATAACTAGAAGTAAAGTAATATCATTATAAGGTAACAAAGTCATAGAAGTATAAGCATATAAGAGTCCACATATAAGCACTATGAAAAAATTATTATTGACTAAAATAGACTGATAGAGGAGAAGAGGGGTGGGGGACAGAAAAGTTTACAGATAATAGAAAAATAGGTCATAGTGTTATCTCATAAAAATCTCACCATGGCAAATACTTTCTCTGCTATTTTAGCCATTCTGGCCTAATAAAGAAAACATAGGAATATGTCCAAATTCATTTATACAGTATCACACTGCTACCAAAATTACTAAAGTTGCATGAGACAGGAAATTACAGGTCAATATCACATCTAAATATTAATAGAATTATATAAAATAAAATATGGTGAAACAATATTCAGCAGTACATTAAAAAACTTCACTTCTTAAGCAAGCAGAGTTTATTCCAGAAAAGTAAAAATGGTTCAATGGTAACATTAAGAGATCTAAAGAAAAAAATTATATAATTATGGCTAAAGATGCTAAAAGGCATTTGACAAATTTGTCTTCATTTCATATTTATTAACAACTAAAATGGCAATTGATAGATTATCTAAAATTATATACAAATGTAGAAATGTGTATATGTATAGATAATATACAGAGGTACACACACACGTGTGTATTTGTGTGTGTCATCATCCCCAAATCAATATCTTATATAATAAGCATTGGTGGTATTCTCAGTAAACTCAGGAATAAGAAGATGACACTTGTTTTCAGCATTACTAGTTAAAATTGTACTGGCAGTGTTAGAAAATCTCAGGAGACTCTATTAAAAAGCAATTACAAACAAAGCTTAGTAACAGGATATTAAATCAGTATACACAAACAAATAGCCTGAATAGACCAAAACAAAACAAAACAAAAAACCCAAAACAGGTTAGAAGATATATTCAAAGACAATAGCCCATTTACAACAGTAGCTATATATATATATATATATATGGTACCTAGATAAAACTTAACCAGAAATATGCATATCTTACAAGTTATTCTATACAAATTGGGTTTAAAGCAAACCTAAATTGTTTCTTAAGTTCACAAAGAAAAATAAACAAGCAAGAAATGTTCAAAAATTCAACACTTGCTACCTACATATATCACCCCCTTCTCCAAATTTGAGATCCTTTTGGACTTGAATTAAATTCAAAAGCCAATTCTGAGAGTATACTAATCTTAGAAATTGAGAAGGAGAAAACCCAATAGAAAAATAAGCAGAGTATGGACATAATACAGAAATATATATGTAATATATTACATATGTATTACATATGTAATACAGTGTACACTGTAATATATATAGTCTGTAGACATATGAGGAGATGTTCAGCCTCACTCATGACAAGTAAAAGATGGATTAAAATGACACCAAGGTCCATTTTTCATTTATTGAAATATCAACTCCCAAGAGTTTGGAAATATATTCTGTTGGTAAACCTGTAGAAATAGATATTTTCCTACACTGCTGGGGGGAGGGATTGTACAATGGGACAAATCTGGAAGGAATTTGGCAACATGTAACAATATAAAAGGTGACTCTTCCTCACTCCCAATAGGAATCTTATGGATAAATCTATACAAATCTGTTAGAGCCTTCATGTAGTCATGGGAAAATCCACTGTATCAACATATTTGGTTATGCAATCCATCAGCACAAAAGCAACCCTTGGGTGTTATATGGCATGAAAATTAAGTATTGTAACTCCTGCATATGTTTCTTGCAACATGTTAGTTTTTCATGCCCTATTGCAGATATGATATTTTAATTATGATGTATCTTGGTGTGGTCCTCTTTGGGTCTAGCTTGTTTGGGACTCTCTGTCTTCCTGGACTTATATGTCTATTTCCTTCTCCAAATTAGGGAACTTTTCTTCCATCATTTTTTCAAATAAGTTTTCAATTTCTTGCTCTTTTTCTTTTCCTCCTCCTTTCAATTTCTTGTACCTTAGTGATTCAAATGTTGGTACATTTGAAATTGTTTCAGAGGTTCCCTACCCTATCCTCATTTTAAAAAATTCTTTTTTCTTTTTGCTATTTTGATAGAATATTTTTTTCTTTCTTATGTTTCAAATCATTAATTTCATTCTCAGCTTCATCCACTCCACTGTTGATCCCCTTTAAACTTTTCTTTATTTCTGCCTGGGTGTTTTTTATGCTGTTGAAGTACCCAATGAATTCCTTGAGCATCCTAATGACCTGTGCTTTGAACTTCACATTTGGTAGATTGCTTATCTCCATTTTGTTTAGTACTTTTTCTGGAATTTTGTTCTGATTTTTCATTTGGGCCATGTTTCTTTGTCTTATCACTTTTGGAAGCCTCCATGTATTTGTTTTTATGTGTTAGGTAGAGCTCCTTTGCTTCCCTGTCTTTGTAGCATGGCCTATTGTTGAAAAGTGCACCTGTAAGTTGGATGTGGCAGAGACTTAGGTAATGGCCAGGGCCTAGCAGCCCATGTGACCCACGTTGATGGAGTCTCAGATGTTTTAACTAAGCCTTCCAAAATGTTGCTTGTAGACAGACCACTGTCTCTTAACTGGGTTGTTAGGTTTCTGTGCTAGTCTAAAAGTTTCTGGTTTGTCTATCCTATTGAAAATTAAACTTACTTTTTGCAATATATAGTCCTAGTAGTGGAATTGCTGAATCAAAAGGCAGTTCCATTTTTAGTTTTTAAAGGAAACTCCATACTGCTTTCCATAGTGGCTGCAACAGCCTACATTCCCGCCAATAGTGCACCAGGGTTCCCTTTTCCCCACATCCTCGCCAACACTTGTTGTTTGTGGATTTGTTGATGATGGCCATTCTGACAGGTGTGAGGTGATATCTTATTGTGGTTTTAATTTGCATCTCGTTGATGGCTAGTGATGTTGAGCATTCTTTCATATGCCTTTGGGCCTTTTGTATGTCTTCCTCAGTAAGTTGTCTGTTCAGGTCCTTTGTCCATTTTTAATTGGGCTGTCTGTCTCCCTGGTGTTGAGTTGCATTAAACTATTAGGACTATACCTGAAGAACCCTGAAACACCAATCCATTAGAACATATGTACCCCTATGTTCATAGCAGCACTATTTACAATAGCCAAGTGCTGGAAACTGCCTAAGTGCCCATCAGTGGATGACTGGATCAAAAAAACTTTCATACATTTACACAATGGAATACTACACAGCAGAAAGAAAGAAGGAACTCCTACTCTTTTCAACAATGGATGGAACTAGAAAGTATTAAGCTTAGTGAAATAAGCCAGTCAGTGAAAGACAAATACCATATGATCTCACCCATTTCACCCATTTCAGGACACTAATGAACAAAACAAACAAACAAGCAAACAAGCAAAACAGAACCTGATACATGAATACAATGAATAGACCTTCAGTGGGCAGAGGGGAGGTGGGAGGTGGGAGGGGAAGGGAGGAAGCAAAGAAGGGGAGCAGTTTAGTCAAGGAACTAGTATGGAAGAACCATGGACATGGACAAGTGGGATTGACTTTGGGAGAAGTGGGTGGGCAGGGACAGGGGCAGAGGGAAGGAAAAAGGGAATGGATGTAATAAAACAACAATAAAATTGAAAAAAAAATTAAAGCATTTCAAAACTTCAAGAGAAAAAAAAGAGGAATTAAAACTATTCAACAAGGAACTAAGAATGCACACCTGGATATTCAGTGTGAATCTGCCAAGGACTGTTGAAGATGAAATACCCCTATTAAAAGCCTTTCAGTCTTCATGTTTTTTTGTTTTATTTTTTTTTCTTCTACTTTTGGATAGTTAGTGATGAATGAGCAAAATGTCAAGATGAGTAATTATAATTTTACTTTTGCATTTGGATTAAAAATTTTTTAAATATTTTTGGTCATAGTATGGCATACTCAAATTATTAAACAGGGCCTTTCATAATTTTTGAAGTTGAAACTATTGATAGCAACTTGGGTATAAATTTTAATGATGTTAGATGAGGGAAATAATGCTTCCTTACTAGTCTCAGTGCATAAGCACATATGTGTGTGTATGTGCTGGATATATACACACCCAAGTTTATTTTTATAGCTAGACTCTAGTGTTTTCGGTCATCATGAGCTCTCTGAACACATTTTAATGCAGGTGGATATTTTGGTTAATATAAGAAATACAGTTGAAAATGGATCAACAGTTGACTTTTAAAAGGATTCAAGGAAGGATAATACAGAAATGATTAGCCAGCTGTGGCTATGATATCTAAATAGCTTTTCTATGTAACTCTGACAGTAATGAGTGACATTTAATACCAGCTCTAGATGAAGAAATAAGAATAGAGAAGTCAGAGAGACATGGAAACATTAAGCATTACTAAATGTCATGAAAGCAAGATAATAGAAAAAACACACAGAGTATATCATCGTGGCCTGTTTTATTTTAACTTTTAAAAGTTTTTATTTCTGCTTTTAGACAACAATGTTGTGGTTGAAAAGCATCTTGTAAAGTCATGTTTATTTTATTCTGTATATAAAGGCAAAAAGACATGCACATGTTTCTTTGCTTTTTTTTTGTGTGTCTGTGCTTAATATTCTAATCTTGTCTAGATTATATTTTAGTGGGTTTTTTAGTGTGGTCAATGGATTTTTGTGTGTCTCTGAAATGTTTTCAGGGCTTCATAAGGTCAAATCTATTTTCATCATAATGCAAAAATGTTATCACTTCTCACTGAGTGTACTAATGGTAGAAAAGGAACTGGCGAAGGAAAGGCATAAACTGAAATTATGTTACTACATTATAGTAGCATTCATTTTATTTTTCACTTTCAAACACTCACATTTTTTCATTTTTTATTTTATTATTTTAAAAATATTTTATTCATTATTTTCAGAGAGAAGGGCAGGGGAGTAGGAAGAAAGGGAAAAAGCATCAATGTATGGTTCCTTTCACCTGCCTCCAGCTAAGGACCTGGCTGGAGACCTGGCTTACAACCTGGTTGTGTGCCCTGAGTGGGGAATCAAACCAACAATGTTTGGTTTCATAGGCTGGTGCCAATCCACTGAGCCATGCAAGCCAGGGCTTCACATTAAAAAAACAAAAAACAAAAAAACAAATAAGCAAGTTTTACATAGTAATCTCATGATAAAAAAATGAGTATGTCATTTGAATTTTTTGTAATGGAACAGGAAATACCCATAAAGTGCTTCTGCCAATTACTAAAATATGAGCTTTGTCTTAAGGAATAGCATGTGGGCAATTGAGTTGCTAGCTTAACTAGCCACTTCTTTTGCAATGAGAAATCAATCTCACTTGAAAGAACAACTGCCAGTCAATGGTTACTTAGATTTGGGTATTTGGCAAAAGTTTTTCACAAAAGAGCAAAGTAATTCTGTCATTTCAAGGAAAACAATTTAAAAATATTGCTAATGATAAAAACCTGGTCTTTTAAGTAAAAGGTAAAGGTCTATAAAACTTGTTTCTGCCACTCTGATACTTACAGCTTAACAATACTTCAACAATTTTCTGAAAAATGGGTATTGGTAGCAACAAAAGTAACTTTGACATTCTATATTAAAATGTGACAACATTGGGAAGATATGCATAACTGTAAACCCTTGATTCCCAAATCAGCATTGATGATATTACAGAATTATGCTGAGCAAATAACACAATGTGAGTGCATGAAGACCATTTTAATATAACTTCTTTTTTAATACGATTTGAGATTCTACCATAACTTGTGGGTATGATATCAAATAAGAAACATTTACATTTATCTAAAAGGCTATTAAAATATTCCTGACCTTTTTCATTACATTCAGGTACCCTCAATCTTTTTTTCAATTATTTATATCTTTTCAACTATATATTTCTTCATATACTTCAATCAACACCACGTATGATATACTGAATAACATGAGAATCCAAATACCTTCCAAAAAGCTTAATATTAAAGAAGTGTGAAAAAAACCACAAAATAGTTTTAGTTTTCTATTTATTTTTATTTTCCAAAATATAATTATATTATTAAAATACTAATGTTAACATAATATAGATTTATTGTATGAATTAAGAAATACATTTATAATTTGTTTTAATATGGAATATGCTTAAAATCAATACAATTGCAATAAAACTAAAAGTCCTTGAAGCAATAACAATTAATTTTATTAAACCTCCACCCCTGTGTACATGTCTTTTTAAAATGCTATGTGATTAAAATGGAAAACAAATATAAAACATTTCTGTTGTATATGGAGATACAATAGTTGGTAAACTGCTAAGCAATAATTTTTAGACTTTAAAGGACTCTGATTTCAATAAATTAGGAAATATCAAATTACAGATTATTATTTCAAAGGAAATAGATTTGTACTGGTTTTCATATTAGTGCTAATATCACTGTAGGATTCTTTTGCTACCTGGATAGATTCCAAAATAGAGCTTTGTTATTTACAGTCTTCTTGCTTTCTATCTAAAATCCAAATATCCTATATATATATATGACAAAATTATCTTACTTTGTGGGCTCTCTTTTCAAATCCTTGTTATCTGTAATAAAGGTGTAGTGATTAAGGGATACTTGTGTTTTAAAACATTTCATTCTGTTATCCTTTCACCACTTTATGACTCACAGATATCTATAGTTTTGTTTTTCCAAGCACTCAAACTTTCCAGGAACAATTCTCTCTTCAATTCAATTCAATTGAGAAGCTTCTTTAGAGTGAATATCAATGTTCATATGAAATGATGACCTCCCTTTGATATTGTTGATGAGGCCTGTAGCAGGAACCTGATGCCAGCTGAGTTAGTGAGCTCATCCATTATTCTATTTGTACAAAATCTCCTTAATTGGTTTGATGCCCTTGAATGATGGAAGCTACTAACTCTAGTGATGCCATTTATGATTTATCACTAAGGGAATTAGAAGCCAAGAAAGTCAATGAGTCACAACAGTGAATCAGATGAACATAGAACAAGAAAAGCAGGAATAAGAAATGAAAAACAAAAACCTATTTGTCTAATTTTGTATGCGTGTGTTTCTCGGCTAACATTGATTCTTATGTGATTGGCCATGTATTTGTAATAAATTTTAATTTACCTATCTCCAGTGGAAATTGATTATTGTAACTAATTAACTATCAAAATTAACTATGGCTGCCCTGACTGGTGTGGCTCAGTAGGTTTCATGATGTCCCTCAAACCTAAAGGTCACTGGTTCAATTCCTGGTCAGGACACATGCCTGGGTTTCTGGTTGGAGATATGTAGAAGGATATTGAGCAATGTTTCTCTCACACATCAATTTCTCTTTCCCTTCTTTTATCCCTTCTTTCCCCTCTCCCTACAAATCAATGAATAGAAAATTTTAAAAGTTAACACCCATGTCTTAGGAGCCTTCTTTAGAGAATACATATAAAATACAATACCCATGATGTAAAAAAATATTTTTGATAGGAAGTCAAGATTTTCTCTCTTCTGGTTTTCTTATTTTTTAATTTTATCTCTACAATTCTGCCTCACAATTCCCTCTTTTTTCATGTTCTTGTTCTCCAAGGTTTGATTCTTGGCTTTATTTTTAGCATATATAATTTCCCCTGTTGACTTCGGTTGCTCCTGTGATTTTAATTTCCATCTAGCAACTCCCAAATCTACATTGCCAACTTGGACTTCTCTTCTGAGACTGAGATTCATTTAATCAACTGCTTATTGAACATATTTAATTGCTGCCATATAAAAATCACAAACCTAGCAAACTCAACATTGAATTTGATAATTTGTCTTCAATATCAGCTCTCTCACTTCTTCCCAGTGACTTCTCTATTTGCCTATTTATTCAAGAGAAAAGCACCTGACACCCTCCTCAATATTAGCAATTACTTTCTGTAAAACTACCTATCCTCTACATTTATTTCATAATAACTGTTAATTCTGTTTTATTTTGAATAACTTTGTGGTTTGATTGGGTATGGACCAGTTTGAATTGTTCTGAACTGGGCACAATTGGTTATATCCTATGTGATCTGGTCTGAAATGTTTTGATCTAGTTTGAATAAGTCTCAGCTGGTTTCAAATGGTCACAACTGGTCTCAACAGGTTACAGCTGGTTTGATCCATTCTGAACTGGCTTATTAATCCAGTTTCCGCCACATTCAGCTGGTTCTAACTGGTTCAACAGGTTACAGCTGGTTTGATCCATTCTGAACTGGCTTATTAATCCGGTTTCTGCCACATTCAGCTGGTTCTAACTGGTTCAAATAAGATCAAACCAGTCCTGACTGGATCAAGCCAGTTCAAACTAGATCAAACCAGTGCTGACCGGATCAAACCAGTTAAAAATGGTTTTAACTGGATCAAACGGGTTTAAAGAGGTTCAAACCTGATAAAAACTGGTTTAAACTGGTTCCAATCTGATAAAACTGGTTCAAACCAGTTCAAACTGGATCAAAATGGTTCTGGCCAGCTCAAACAGGTTCTAACTAAATGAAACTGGTTTAAACCAGACAAAATTAGTTCAAGCTAGATAAAACAGGTTCTAACCTGATTAAACTGGTTCAAACCGGATTAAACAGATCTAATCCATATCAAACTGGTTCAAATTTGTTCTAACATGATCATGCTGGTTCAAACTGAATGCAACTGAATCAAATTGGTTCAAACCCATCCCAGCTGATTCTAACATGTGTAAACCAGATAAAACCAGTTCAAGCCTGATTAGACTGGTTCTAACTAGATCAAACTGGTTCAAACCAGTTCTAACTGTATCAAACCAGTTTAAACCAGATCTAACCAGATGAGACTGGTTCAAATCAGTTCTAACCAATTCAAACCACTTCAAACCAGATCTAACATTCAAATCAGATCAAATCCAGGTAAAACTGCTTCTAACCGGTTCTGACCTGATCAGACTGGCTCAAACCAGATCAGACTGGTTCAAACCGGTTCAAAGTGGATCAAACCATTTCAAACCAGCTAGACACTGGCTTGAACCAGTTCTGACCATATCAAACCAGTTTAAGCCTGATCAAACTGGCTCAAACTGGTTTGAGCTGGTTCAAACTGGATCAAACAGGTTCCAACTGGTTTGAACCAGATCAAACTGGTTTAAGCCTGATCAAACTGGCTCAAAATGGTTTGAGCTTGTTTAAGCCTGGTCAAACTGGTTCAAACTGGTTTAAGCTGGTTCAGACTGGATCAAATAGGTTCCAACTGGTTCAAACCTGATCAAACCAGTTCTGATCAGATCAAACTGGTTCAAACTGTATCAAATCAGTTTAAACCAGATCAAACCAGATGAGACTGGTTCAAATCAGTTCTAACCAATTCAAATCCCTTCAAACCAGATCTAACGTTCAAATCAGATCAAATCCAGGTAAAACTGCTTCTAACTGGTTCTGACCTGATCAGACTGGTTCAAACCAGATCAGACTGGTTCAAACCGGTTCAAAGTGGATCAAACCATTTCAAACCAGCTAGAACTGGCTTGAACCGGTTCTGACCAGATCAAACCTGTTTAAGCCTGATAAAACTGGCTCAAACTGGTTTGAGCTGATTCAAACTGAATCAAACAGGTTCCAACTAGTTTAAACCATATCAAACTGGTTTAAGCTTGAACAAACTGGTTTAAACTGGTTTAAGCTGGTTCAAACCGCATCAAACAGGTTGCAACTGGTTTAAACCAGATCAAACCTGTTTAAGCCTGATTAAACTGGCTCAAACTGGTTTAAGATGGTTCAAACTGGATCAAAGTGGTTCCAACTGGATCAAAGTGGTTTAAACTGGATCCAACAATTTTGACTGGATCAAATTGGCTCAGATAAACCAATTCAATCTGGTTCAAACCTGATCAAACTGGTTCTAACTGGATCAAACTGGTTTCAACCAGATCAAGCCAGGTTTGGGTGGATATTGGTTCAAATTGGTTCTAATCAAATCAAACCAGTTTAAACCATTTCTAACTGGATCAAACCAGTTCAAACAGGATGAAACTGGTTCTGACTGGATCAAACTATTTGAAACCGGTTCTGACTGGATCAAACTGATTCTACCCAGATTAAATTGGTTTAAACGGGATCAAACTGGTTCTGACTGGATCAAACCAGCTCTTACCAGTTCAAACCGGTTCTAACCAGATCGAAGTGGTTCTAATCTGTTCTGACTGGATCAATCTGGATCTGACCAGGTAAAACCAATTCAAACTGGATCAAATCGGATCAGACCTGTTTAAACCAGTTTAGTTTGTCACCTACCTCAAAATTAAAGTTTTTATATATGTATGAGCATGTATCTGGGCTCTTTTCTCATAGCCAATTTCATTATTCTAGTACCAGTGTTGTGTGGGCTTAAATAACACTGAGTTATAATAGTTCCCGATAGCTGCTAGGTATGTCCTGTCATCTCATTCTTACATTTCAGTAGTAGCTTCATTTATACTGGTCTTATGCTTAGTCAGAAATTTTAAGTAAAGTAGTTAAATTTTATTTACCAAAGAAACATCTTCATAGGATTTTTACAGATATTTTATTTTAGTTGTAATTATACTGTGTCCTGTATAAATGAGAATGATCTGTATTTTTTCTCAGTTTTTTTCCTAATTTGACAACAAGGGTAAGTATCATGGGGGTAAACATGAATACATATAAACATGTAATCATGATTTTATTATATTTTTTATATTTCATGAAAGAGTTTATTACTTTTGGAATATTTTTTAATTAGGTAGAATTTTACTGATACAAACAATTGGACTGGTATTTAAAAAACATTATTTATGATATAACATTAGATGATTAAATTACAATAAATACTTGTATAAAGAGGCCAACAAAATGAATTTAAAGAAAAAAATGGTAATTTAACTAGCAAACAGAAAAATATTTATGAAATTCAGACTATTCTTATCAAGAAAATAGAGATACATATAATTAATTACTTATGATCACTGATATAAAACAAACTCAAAAATCATGTGTAGAAATGAAACATCTTATAATAAAAATTTTTGAGACATATTTTCACCATTGCTTTTCATACACCTGATACATCACAAGTACTAAGTTGAAATGGCACTCAGATTATTAACTCAAGTTTACATTTCTGTGGGTTATTTAGAGAGGTTCCACTCTTCCCAAGTATATTTCTCCTGATTTTATAAAGTAATTTCATTTTTAAATGAAGACTTTTATATGGATCACAATGTGGAATTTTCACTATAGGAAAAATTATGCCTACATTATATTGATTTACTGGATCAATGTATTGGCTTATTTATAACTTAATCAATATTGAAAACCAATGGCCATTTGCTTTAAAAATGTTTTTTTTCATAAAGAGCAAAAGTAAAATGAATTGTACTTGATTTTTATTTTGTTTTGTTCTATTTTGTTATTACTGAAGAAGGGTCCATACTGCCTTGACAGAACTTAATATAACTTTTATTTCCTCAACTATATGAGTGTTTATTTTCAAAACAATTGAGAAATAACAGAAAATAAATATACAACAAAAGGTCTTAAGTATTAGGTTAAAACCTGTAACAGCCTCCTTTAGGCATTCCTCCTCAAGAATTTTTCACCAGGGGCAATGGACAGAGTTGCCCTTTATCCCACAATTTTGTTTTCTATGGTAACAGGGCCTTTGGGTGAGTCCATCTATATATATTCCATAAATATAATTATTATTGACATAAATGGAGTGGAGCATAGAAAGTAGTACTCGTTGTTGAAGATCTTATAATGTTTGTCACTTACCTAGGCTTCTTGTTTACAGTCTCTGTGGACACAACTAAGACTAATGGTTTTAGCATTAGTCTAACTATATGTATTTTTCTTCCTCCAAATTGTAGTCATTCCCTTGTGAATTCAGTTCTACCCCTGAGGTTACATCTTTCATTTTACATTAGCAACTCACTATTTCAAATATTTATATATTCAGGTTATCAGCTGTCTAGGGAAAAATAGTGTATTGTTCACTTATAGCCTTTTACCTGCTCCAATTTTTAATTTATTTTTTATTTTTCGAGACACTCAGGGCAGGCAGCATGGCCTTCCTCTTGCAATACTAGGAAGGAAGAATGCATTTTAAAAAATCATCCTAAGGAAAAAATTTGGCCTCATGAATTGTTTTAATAAATGTTTAAAAGGAACTTAAAATATTTTTAGGAGTCATATGATCAAAATGGAGAAACTGATAAACTACACAATGAAAAGTAGTCCTCCAATTCTTATCTTGCACCTGTTCAGTTCCCCTACTCCCAGGTGACTATGGTGAAATATACCCACAGAGAATTTTGTTTATGCATATAAAGTCTGTCTAGAAGGTCTCCAGCCATGCAATATGAAAACCAGAGACATTTATTGAAGAAAATACAAAATACAAGGAACATGGCACATAGGACAATGTCACTTCAATCCCCTTCAAAGTAGGCACCTTGGGACCTTACATAGTTCTCCCAATCTCTATCAACTTCCCCATCATAATTTCCTGAATCTCATCAATGGTCTGAAATCCCTTCCCTTTCAAACATGATTTTAGTTTTGGGAAAAACTACAAGTCACAGGACACCAAATCTGGACTGAGTCATCTAGGCAATTTGATGTTTCACCAAAAAAACTGCATAAGATGTGCAGCGTGAGTGGGTGCATTGTGGTGATGAAGCCGCCAATCACTAGTTGCCCATAGCTTTGACCTTTTGAATGATCCAAATAGTTTCCATGAAGGAATGTTCATGCTGAACACAAAATTTGAGGCAGATTCATTGCACCCCTCATTCAGTTATTTCGAATGTGACAGTCACATCATTCACATGCTCACTCAACAGAGTCTACAGCACCCATTAACTAGTACAGTAGAGTCATCATTGTTCACGCATGGGCATTCCAGTCCACTCTCCTTGGTTGCCAGGTTACACCAATGTCAAACAAACCATTCTCATTATATTAACAATGGCTGGGCTTTTTCCAGACAGACGTTGTCATATATTGTAGATATAGATGTTTGTCTTTTTATTATAAATTTGGCATTATTTCACACTACTCTGTATTTATTTAACCCTAAAATGTATTATTTAGATCTTGCTAGAACTATGTACAGTACTTTTTAAATCTTTTTTGTTTTTTTACAGCTATCTGTTATTCTACTGTATTGGTGTGCTATAAATGACACAAATGGTCCTCTATTCATGGATATTTATTTTGTTTCCAGTCTTTCACAATTACAATGCACAATGACTCATTTTATTTTTACACACATTTCACTTGAGCAATTATCTCTGTAGGGCAAATTCCAAATAAGATTTAAAAATTTTTTTTTCTTTTTAAGAAACAGTTTGCTATTACTTCTTCAAGCTTCTAACAGACACCAAAACTTCCACCTTTATGAAACTTAAGCATGTAAAATCAAAGATTTTCTGTCATTTAAAAAATGCCTAGCTTAATCTTGGAGACTTTTCTATTCCTGCTGTACAGACTGTGGACCTCCCAAAGCATAATGCCTGGCTGGGTCCAGTGGAGCATCTACCTCCCAAAACTATCTTTTTTTGTTCAGAGAAGTACTTTTACAAACTGATTGTCTGCTGCTACATGTCTCCTTGAATTACCATTTCATTGTTTAAGAGCAGGTCTCTTCTAAGTGTGAGAGGAAGAGTTCTTTATTCTTTTACTAAATTGGTCAGCCAAAGAACAGCTTTTGGTGAATAAAAGATATTCTGATTTTAGCAAATGAAGGGGAAGTTCTATTCCCTTCAGTCCAATGCAAAATGTTGTTATTCCTTAAAAATGTTCTAAGTGCTCAAATTGCTGGAAACTGTTCAGAACATACCACAGAACCCAGTACTTCCCTACATTCAAAATGTTTACATTCTAAAAATGACATGAGAGGGAAGGTTGGGAAGGTAGCTAGATCAGGAACAGATGGGCACATATGCCCTCTCTCCTTACCAAATGCAATCCTGTGGATGGCTCAACAGTTAATGTAGATTTCTCTTCACTAGGTTTTATAAGTAATTCTGCTGTGCACAGCCAAATGACTTGAAATGCGAAGATGTAATGCCTCTTTGCTGTGCCCTGCTGTTCAAATGTTCTCAGCTTTGACAATTTATCTTGCTGGAAAATGTCTTTAGAATGTCAGTCACTTAGATTTCCATGCTTGCCATTTGCATGCAGCACACCTGCTGCTATCTTTGGTTGTGATCTATTGTTATTTTCCTGCAAAGGTGGGAAGGTACAATGCTGCATTTGCAGACTTGGAGTTCAGTTTGTGTGCAGTTCGGAAATGATTCTTGTGAGCTATTCTTCTTAACATCAGTATCACCTACCAACAAGTGTTTACTAAGTGTCTGGTGAAATTGCAGTGCTACATTAATCATTTGTGGAGGTTATTATAGGTGAATGAAAAGACCCAAAAGGATTAGGGACCACAAGAGGATACACATAGACACATAGGTACACAGACTCACAAAGGAGTACTCATAAACCATATCAGCTGGGCAAACATGGGTGCAGAAATTCCAATATCATTTAAATCGAAATGTGTTAATAGTGGGTGCATCTGATCAGGACTACGAGATGGGGAACATAAAGAGCAGTAACTCTGTGCCCTCTATTCTTCTCTATTGCTGTTTTTCAATGAACATGCAATTACTCATTTAATTAAAAATAAATTATTTAAAAATAGTTAATAAAATTATTTTGCAGAACATTGTACCAATTAGGATAATTTTTGTTGCAAGTGATAGAGAACCCATCTTAAAACTTGGTAAAAGAATTAAAGTCATTTGCTCCCTGACATTAAACCACAGAGAAGAATGGTTTCAGGTCTGGTTATTCCAGTGGCTGAATGATGTCAGCAGTGAGTGAATTTCTTTCCCTTTCTCTGCTCTGCCATTAGAAGAGTTTTGCTGTCAGGATCATAGTAACGTACAGAGGCTGAAAGTGGTGAAAGGGTGGTGCATCTATTCTTATGTCAGATTATCCCCACATATCTAAAATCTTTCAATTTTGGGAAAGTTGAAGCATGCGCTCCTCAACCAACTTCAAGAATTATCAACATATGCCAATCATTTTTTCCTTTCCTCCACTTTTTTTGTGCTTGAGTATATTAAAGCAAACATCACATACTTTATACTATAAATATTTTAACATGCATTTAGGAAATATGAACTTTAAAATGTAGTCATAATACTTTATCACATATAAAATCATTTGCACACTAATCTGAATTCATTTCCCCCAACTATTTAATAATAAAGATTCTGAGTTATGTTCATACATTGCATTTGGTTGTTATATTTCTCTAAGTTGTCTTTTAATCAAAAACAATTCCTTTCCATTTGTTTTGTTGAAGAAAACTGGGTCATTTATCCTGTACACTATCCATAGCCTGGTTTTGGCTGATTGCTTTTCTGTATGTGTATTTTTTTAAAAGATTTTATTTATTTATTTTTAGAGAGTGGGGAAGGGAGAGAGAAAGAGAGGGAGGAAACATCAATGCATGAGAGAAATATTGATTGGTTGCCTCTTGCACATGCTGTGTCCCATCTGGGAACTGGCCCGCAACCCAGACATGTGCCCTGACTATCAAACTGGCAACCTTTCACTTTGTAGGATGAGGCTCAACTAACAGAGCCACACTGGTCAGGGAGATTGCTTCCTTGTGATACATTTAACTTGATCTTCTTCCACATACTTTCAAACTAGAGATTTAAATGTAGGGACCTGGAGAGATTCAGATTGACTTTTATTTTGTTTTGCAAGGATATTTGATAAGCGATAGTGTGTATTTCTTAAATGTTCAGATCAGGGGGTAGTTAATGTACTGGCTGTTCTATTTTTTGTGATACTAATATTTATCAGTGGATTCAGTTGTCCATAAGATCCATTCTTTTTTTTTTTTTTTTTAAGATTTTATTTATTATTTTCAGAGACAGGAGAAGGGAGAGAGAGGCAGAGAGGAAGACACAGACATCAATGTATGGTTGCCTTTCACCTGCCTCCAGCCATGAACCTGGCTGGAGACCTGGCTTGCAACCCGTTAATGTGCCCTGGCTGGGAATCGAACCAGCAACCTTTGGGTTCGCAGGCCGGCACCTTATCCACTGTGCCACCAGCCAGGGCAGATCCATTCTTCATAAAGTTCCACATAAACTTCTGTAAAACATTTTGGCATCCATTGATGTTTGTTGTCTAACTTCATTATCCTCTTAAGGGTTACATTTATTAGTTGGAATTCTTGAATAAAGAATTTTTCCTTACTTTGGCTACTCAAAGTATAGAGAAGAGAGAATAAATGCTTGACACATTTTTTTTTAACCCCCTTTGGCCTTTTTAGAGTGATAAAACTTGCCTATCCATCTATCTTCAGGAGTTTCTCCTTACTTCTTATTACCCACTTTGGCAACACATGTTGATTTGTAAAGTGATCATTTTCAAGGGAAATGGAATTACCATGAGTGACTTGGACCAAACAAGCTTAACTTGGAAGCCCAGACTTTTGGCAAGAACTATATTATATTTGAATGAATTAGGTGCTCTTTGTAATGAAAAGGCAGAGAAATTGCTAGTGGGTAGGCAACCACATGCTTGGTGGAACATTACTTTCTATATGCACGTGATTGCCACCTCCTTGTTTTCTGATCACTAACAAGTTAACCAAATTTACTAAAATAAGCCTTACCTCTTACTTGTGTGTGCAGAATATGTTTTGGCTTCTCTGAATCTTTATTTTTACATCTTAACCAAATCCATTGTAACTTTTAATAGCAAATCTAACTTAATGTGTTACTCCCCTCTCCTTTGATAACCTGTCATTGCTTCATGGTCCCACGGCTGGCCTACTTTATTATTTCCTGGGGCCATTTTGGGTTCCACAAAACTCTTGCTGTCCATGGTACTTTATTAGTATTTTAAGCCTCGATATAAGATTTAACTGTAAAAGAACATGAGAAATATAATATTTAGCATAGATAAATCAAATTTCCAGAATATAGGATTTTAGACAAAGTTAGCTATATTCTAGTCCCGAAGACTGGTGGTTTCACTAAGTCCATGCCCTACTAATTACTGTGATCTTTTTTTTCTTTTCTTTTCTATACAACATGAGGGTGAAGTCTTGAATACTTGGGGTCAGATTCTTCATTGGCTTTTCAACATATTTGAAGTCATAAAACCTAAGACTAGAGGTTGATTATGGGGACAGTATGTGGGCAGGAAGAAAATTAGGTCTAACCAAAAGCAGTGTTCTATTTTGATTTTCTGATAGATAAGCCAAAAACATAGTTTGGAGGAAAGCCAGATCACACTACAGAGAGACTGGTATAAATGCAAGCTGAAAGGGTCAGGGTTACTGTAATGATACAATTAATAACAGCCACATGCCAGGAGTTTTGGGAGAATAAATCCTGTTACTTTTTATTGAGAATCATGATATCCCAAGCCATGTTCAAATCACTCTACAGATTATTAACTTATGTAATCATACACAACTCTGTGAGGTAGAAATATTATTTCAATTTTTGTTTAGGTCAGTTTAAGGACAAATACTGAAAATTACAGCTATATGAGCTTCTGAAAAAGACAAAATTATGGAGACAAAAAGATGGGTGATTGGTGGAGGGAAGGATAAGTAGGTAAACACAGGATTTTTAGGGTATAAAGCTACTTTGTATGGCACTATAGTGATGGATACATGTCATTAAATATTTGTCAAAACCTTTGGAATATACAACACTAAAAATAAATCCTAATGTAAGCTGTGGACTTTGAGTGATAATGATGTTCATGTGTAGGTTCATTGATCCTAACAGATGCACCACTCTGATGGGGAACATTAATAATGTGGGAGGCTAGTCATATATAGGGGCAGAGATATATGGTAAATCTCTGTATCTTCCCCCAATTTTGCCATAAACTTAAAACTCCTGTAAAAAATAAAGATTATTAATTAAAAATTGAGCTTAATCATTTTTTGGAAGTTTTCTAAATGTTCTGAATATTATTTCTTGCTCTTAAGATTCTATGGTTGGCCTATTTTTTTCCAAAGACCAGATTGTTCAGATTTTTAAAAATTTTTATGCATTATCTTCTATCTTTCTTTAATTACTTTTAATGCTTTAATTATCCAAAGTTGGCTTCTATTGCTTGCAACCAAGGAACCCTAACTGCATATCTACCCACACTCATTTATGTTTCATGGCTCATTTTTGAAAAAGCATTTGGCTTAAAAATTGCAGTCAAATCTTGGCCAAGTGTAAGGAAGTTTTAAGGCTATTCAAAACCAATTGAAATTTCAACAAACTTTGAACATGACTTCTCAATGTTACCAAAGTTAAATTACATTCCCTTTCCGTAAACTCAAAACAAAAACAGCATTAGAAGGTATTTATAATATTTGTAGGTAGACATATTGCTATAAACATACTGTATATTTTGTATATGTAAGTTTTGCTTGCAACATGATGATTTTATGTGACTCAACGTATTGCATACATGAAAAAGAACCAATACTTTTCTTCTTATTTTCATTTCTGTCTTCTCAGGAGCTATCTGTGTAGGCAATAAGATAGATGAAAGGGAACTAAAAAAACTATAAGAAAAAAGGAAGGCATAAATGTAAGATTTAGGTAAGAAGAAGTCAAGAATGCTTGAAGAAATGGCCAAAATAAGGGGAAGAGTGAAGTGCAAAATGGAGAGAAAGGAGATGTGAAAAGTTCAGTGTCTGCCAACCTCATTGACTTCTCTGCACTTCAGCGCCTTTGCTAGGTCTCTTGTGTAGTGATCCACTCTGATACTGTTTAGTTCTTAAAACTGGCCTACATACTAATTTTTAAGAGGAAACATGTTTTCAAGGTAAGAGTAAAATGCACTGTATTTTTTTCTAAATAATTATCAGTCAAAATTTCAAAGCCTGTTTTTGATAACAGCATGGTTACATTTACTCCAATTACCTAGAGTCAGTGTTAAGCTAAGAACTCAATCCTCCTAACAACTCAGCATGCTAGGTTTTATTACACTGAATTTACAGATATCAAATATGTAATTTATAGAGTTTTAATAACTTTCTCAATTCTTTCTGCTGGTTGGTAGCTGAGTAGAACTAGAACCCCATTATTTGCTTTCATTTCCACCTCTTTCACCAGTAGCTGCCCAAACAGCTTTTCTTTTTACCCTCTTTTTAAATTCTCTCCCAAATGACTCCATAATGCCTCATGTGTGTAGATTCTTTGCTCCTGCTTCTGTGTCCCATAGTCTCATGATCTATTGAGTAAATCTTAATTTTCCAATGCAAGACAGGATATCTAGGAAGCAATGCTAGAATTTTTGGAGTAAGTCAAAGAGGCTATGAATTCTCATACATTAATGTGTGTCCCTGTTATATTTACTTACAGATTTTTCATGATTCTAATGAAAAATTAGTTTACTGTTTTAAACTAAGTACCTGATTAAACATTTGCCAGATTATTATTTTGTACCTCATGTCTGTGTTTTCTATATATTTACTGTTTTCATTTTGTTTAAGTGGTGAATAACTACATAATTTCAGGCTATACTTTCTCAACTATTTTGTATCATGAAATCCTTTTAGTAACAGGCCATCCTAGAATAAATCAAATTGTCATGTATTTTTTAAGTGCAAATAATCTCACTCTTGCAATAAGTGTTGTGGGGAGATAGAAATTATAGAAGACTTGTTTTCAATATGCAATAAATGTACAAACTAGCTAGAATTATAAAATTAACCAAAGGGGGACAACAGCAAGCAGTATGGGACAACATGTATTTGCTGAAGTATGAGGTGGAGACTATAAAAACTGTAGCAGTTTACAGAAATGTGACACCTCTGGGCTGTGGCGTTGCAATGGGGGAAGTGGGATTTCAGTTGGGTCTTCAGGCAAAGCATCCCTTGGACAGATGGAGAGGAGATGAAACATTCCAGGCCAAGGGAGCATGAGTAAAGGCAAAGAAGCAGGAATGCATAGTACTAGGGAATAAGATTGAGATGATGGATAGAAACCTTCTGCTGCTATGCTTTCATATTGGTTTAATATTTGATGTGTGCCCATTATTATCTTTCTATGCCATGCACATTTTGGTACGGGTCAGCTACAGTCCTGTTGCTTTTCAATATGATTCTTATTATTTCTAACTTGTTTTGTTGTTGTATGACTACATACTTTGTACTTCATTATTTTACTTTGTGGTAACAAAATATTAAGTCATATTTTTTGATTGATAAGTTGTCTCATGCATACATATTAGCATTTAGCTCAATACCAGGCATAGGATTAATTAATAACATTAATGTTATTAGTTGGGTGATTGATTGCATATGGTATATGAGACACTTAGGTTTAAAAAATACTCTCTGAGTCACCTCTTTTGTATAATCATGGTAGTTGGTGTAAGAAAGGATAGATTTACGTATTTGTCACCATCCCAATTATTTGTCAAGAGTGTTTTGAAATATTTTCTTTTCTCCTGTATCTTGGAAGAAGAGAGAAGGTGAGGTTAGGGCAAGGAAACATTCTGTCACTTGAGAGAAAACACCTGTAAAGCTCTAAATGTAATAAGCTTTCCCTGTGATAGGAAGCTGCTGGGCTTTGCTTCTCATTTGTTAACACTGCGGTATTGTGACAAGATCCTAGATACCAGAGCAAACCTGTGGGTGGCCTCGCAAGCCCCTCAGAGATGCGTTCTTCTTGTAACCAAACCATGAAATCAAATTTTGTTTGGAAACTGACAGGCTTGTGTGGCTCCTTGGAAGGAAGCAATGTCACAGGTATTTACTTCCAGCACAACAGCTTCATCAGCCATAACTAATAAATTCTTTACACTGAGACCAACTTTACTAAGCACTGATATGGGTAGGAAGTGCTCCTGGAGTGAAGACATTTCAAAAACATTTTAATACAGGGGCACCATGCAGAGGGCATTAATCTTTCTTGTGATTTCTTCTTATTGAACAATGGAAAAATCTTCTAATGTGCAAACCTCGTTAAATCAATCATCTTGGGAATTTAGATGCACAGTGTGATAAAGGCAACAATTTTCTCCACCTTAAAGCAATTTCCCATATGTTCTGGAAGTTGGGACTTAGAGAAAATAAGCTCTTAGATGGATTTATGATTCAGTTTCAGATGTAATATTTGAATTATTTATTTTATTAGTCAAAAGAAAGTCTTAAATTGCTAATAAAGGGTGGTTTTTTAAGATAATATTTATTATTTACATGGCTACTTTGGGCACTCCATTTATATCTTTTATGCTGTAATTATACTGAAGGAATATAACAGGATATTTATTAATTTGGAGCAAGGAGATGTTTATACTGTTCTTTATGTATTTAAAATTTCCTATTTTAAATGATATAACTGCTATTATTTGATAAAGCACTTTCATGAAGAAGATGAAAAGTATGAGGAAAATGTTTAAGACAAAATGTCCTAATAGGTACAAATTTTGCAAAGACTTGATTTCTTCCTGTTTGTATATAGAAAAATACATTGACAAGGAACACTGACTTCCAGAATAGTTTAAATTTGTACTTAAATCACCTGGGTTATGCCTACACAACTACAACATTAGTACTGGCAGGTGGGAGTGACAAAGTTGTAGGAGGCACTGTTTTAATGCTAGAATGAGATCGGCCAGAGGAAGTGCACAATTAAAACATTTGCTTTAAATAAATCTCTGCTGCTATATTAGGAAAAGAAAATGATTCAAAATGTTCATTTTGATTTGTTTTTATTAAATGCCATCTGTTATTTACCTAACTACTGGTTATGTCCGAGGGATAGTATGGGAAGGTCTAAACGTTCAGAGGGGCATGTTGGCACCATTATTTGTGGGCTCATATTTAAACCACCTTGGAATTAATTTGGTTATATTGCTAGATTTTTAGTGAGCTTTGCCTGAACTATGGATACTGTTTCCAGGAATACCTAGATTGGATCTATAGACCAAGTGAAGAATTCTTGTTCTGAACTCAAGAATTCCACAAATCAATTTTATATTGAACCAGTCTTCTCATTGCCCTCCCACCATCCCTGGTTTGGTATTTTGGGAAGTTATATTAATGCCTTTAGAGACATCCATGCTATATCTCTATGAAACAAGTGTTTTCCAGTTATATCATACTGTGTTATCTAGCTTTATTTCAGCTTGAATTGTGCTGGTTCTGTGTTAAAAACAGATAAAATATACTAAAACAAAATAACAATTTAACACTAATCTTTGCCTAGTATTAGGAAATTTAAAATACTGAGAGAATATATTTCAGAAGTTATATATGTTAATGTACATACATATACTTTAAACATCTTGCAGAACTGAGATTATATTCTGTTAGTCTCAGAAAGAGGAATGTAGAGCCGTTTAGAAAACCATAATTGTATTGCTTTGCATCCTGAAGGATCATTGACTCTGTAATCTTTAAATGCTTGTTAAACTGGTTTTCCTCAGAAAAACAAGGTTTGGTTAAGCACCATATCCTTGAAAGAGAAGCAGAACATTGTAAGCATTTCTGCATGTCTAAAAGCTTACATGACATTTAGGTAAACTTACACTATCTATTAACTGACCATTTAGATCTCCGTGGTTCAGAAGAAAGTGACAACTGTGGGAGTGAAATAATCCATTAAGATAAGTGGTTATCTAGGATCTAACTGAGCAGTGGTCATCTTCCAGATGTACATATTTTGGTAGTTCACACACAGGTGGCATTGTATGCATTAGAAAATAAAAATACCATTTTTCTTCTTTCTTTTCTTCCTATTTGTCTCTTTTGCCCTTCACCACTGCTTCCATCTTTATACTTGTCTTTCACAGGGTTTGAACCTAAAGTTACCCTCAATAGATTATCCTGTGGCCTTTGTTTGCCATCAGCCCTTAAAAAATTTCCTTCCATGATGCTTTATCTACCTAGGCACTTAATTGAAATTGCTTTCATTGCAACCTCTCTGGTAGAGCTGACACAATTAGATCCCTATTCTCTATTTACTTGGTCTTGGCATAATTCTTGATGTTTGGAAACATAAATTGATGCTAACTTGGTCACATTTAGGAAATTGTGCAATAGAGGCTTTGGGTCTATTATGAAATCTTTGAGAAAAGATGAGGTAAATAGCAGAATATGTCCTTGAACACTGATGATTCAATATTAATGGGGCTAGAGAAGCATTTGACATCAGCACCTCAATGGCTAGAGTGGGGGCTTCTTTTCTCTGCAGTACACAGAAAACCCACAAAGCCAGAGCTCCCTGGATAAAAGAAAAAGTACTCATACTTATCCAATCACTGATAGGAGGATTGTGAGCAATTTAGGGGAAAAGTAGAGGGAAGAAGGTAGATGCTTTGGTGGAAAGCTTGGAAACAAATACCATTTTATAGTATTGAGTGTTATATTATATTATACAATATTATTATTATACTCTTTATTATATAGCTTCTATTTAGAAATACTTATTTTATCAAAAAGTTATGATAAAAATATTATATAGATACAATGGTGGCATTATTATTGTACTCTTATGCCTTCTCCCTGCTGCCAAATATGCCCAGGAAATTATTCTATATAATATAAAACACACTTGCTTTGTGCATGTAATTCTGATTTAAAATAGGATAAGGGTGTAAAAGAATGTGCCAATTTATAACAAAGGAATTCTAGATGTATTTAAAAGAGGAGCACAATTTGTTAATAAAGTGTTTTTCTTTTTTTTCTTTCCTCTGCTGTGAGAGCAGAGGCCTTGGCACTTGGTTTTCAGCTTCATTCATCCCATCCATTCTATCCAGGTCGCCTCACCGCTTTGCTGTTGCCCACGACTCAGTTCCATTTAAGGAGAGGCGAGCCTCCCCTCTACTCCACTCTGCCGGGTTATCCTCTTGTACACATCCTGCTCACAGCTGCTGGTTTACTCAGATGCTTTTCCTACTGACTGATGATAGCGTTCACACTTTCTTTGGTGAGTGTTTAAAACATTTTCCAGGCTCCTCCTGAGCTCCATTTGACATCAGAAACCTTTCTTCCTCCTTTGTGTGGGGTGGAGTAGTTGGCCCCTGTCCGGAGGGTGATAGAAGCTGGGAAGAACACAAAAGGAAACATGATCAAATTAAACCAGGAATTGGAAAAAGAATTATCAAATAGTGTTGAGGCCTGAATAAAGTTGAAAAATGTTAAGGATTGATCCTCACCTGGGAGCAGCCAAGAAGTAAGGTTGCCTGGTGAGGCAATAGTTTTTGGGTTGGTGATGGGAACAGGATACTTTTCAGTGGCTACTATTCAATCTTTGTGTGTGGGAAGCAAAGGTGACAGAGACTATCCTCAAAGAGTGAATCATGTATTTTGCACTGAATAAGCATCATCAAAAAGCAGAGCCAAGTAGGAATAATTACAGTTGAAAACACAGTTCAAATCCAGTGGGTGGACAAGAGATGGAATCTGCATCAAGACCCAAAGTTATTTAATGCACATCATCAAGAAGGCTGTAAGGAGGGTTATAAAAAGGTGCAGCAGGAATGACTCCAGAGCTGACAAGTGGACAACTGCGGTTGTTTATTCGTTGACAGTAATCCTTGGTTTGGGGGCGGGGGAAGTAATTTGATAGGAGTTTGTAGAAGCCAGTTCTCATGGCTGACATCTTTTAGAAATGGTCTATGTCTCTGTGTAGAAGAAACAGAAGAGAACGGTTTGGAATTTAGGCATTGGAATTGGCCTGGTGGATTGGAAAGGTGTTTGAGATGGAGTGAAATTAGTGGACTAGAAAGACCATGTTTGACAAAATGTGGTTTTGACTTTCTAGGAGAGACTAATTGCTAGGAAATAATTGTCATGAGGTAGGTAAATGATGTAGGCTGTCATGCTATAAATTCTTAAATAAGTTCTAATGAGACACTACCTTCCTGTCATTTGGAATTATCCCTCCGAAAATCACAGTCAAAATAATTTGACCCTTCTCTCTGTTTATATTTCATTTTTTCATATTTTCCCTTTATACTGTAAAGGAAGTTGCAGCATTAATGATTAATTTACCTTTACTATGTAATGTGGCTCTATGAGAGGTTTAATGATATGACACATGTGAGAAATGTACCCTTACATTATTTATGTAACAATCGTGAGCTGGAAAAAATCTTACATTTCTGATACACAGAGAGCTGCATGATTGTAGCAAAAGTGACTGGTCAGTTCAATTTGATGCTTGCTCAATGACATCCCTGGAGCAGTACATGAATGAGAAGCTGGGGTCCTAAATTTATCATCATTGTGATATTAAGGTGAACCATAGCAAATCACATTATATCATTTCATGTTCAGTTCAACTACAGCAAATGACATGGTTTATTTTAAGTTTATACTTTCTTTATATATATATATATTTTCTTTATAGAAAATAGCCCTGGCTGGTGTGGCTCAGTGGATTAAGTGCCAGTCTGTACTCAAAGGGTTGCCAGTTCTATTCCCAGTCAGGATACATGGCTATGTTGCCAGCCAGGTCCCAAGCTGGGGGCACAAGAGAGGCAACCAAACATTTATGTTTCTTTCTCTCTCTTTCTCTCTCCCTTCTCCTCTAAAAATATAAATAAATAAAATCATTAAAAAAATATGAAGAAAATATGTAGAAAAGTTCTACTTTTTATGCTAATCGTAACCAGCCCATCCATATAATTTGTGAATAAAAAATGAACTTGCTAGAAGTTGGCTTGTATCAATTAAGTCACTTCCTGAGCTCTTCTCCATTTATTCCTCATAACCTAAAGCATTAGTCTACACAAATATCATAATTGTATCTGGTTCAGAAGGCATGGTATTCTTTGTCATGAAATTTTACAGTTAAATTTCATGCTATGACCCTGTTATCATTGTCAAAACAAGTGTGAGCCATAGATAAATTTACACACTGCATGCCTAAAATGTCATCTTATGAATGACTTTTAAAATTGACTGCCTTCAGCCTATTTAAAGCAAATATTGTGTGTGAAAATAATCACTGATCTTTAGAGGTCATTTTCAGGTTCTATATTGTAAAGTAATATCCCTTAGGTTAGTTAAGTATTAACGTGTTAACAGTTTAACCTCGTCTTAAATGGCAAAGGACAAACTTGGACTAACATTTACTTATAACTATTAATGAACACATGAGTTTTATCCATAGCACATGCAATGCATGCGCCCCAACTAAGCAAGACTCCTCTTGTGTAGCCAGCTGAATTCCTCTGCCTACTAGGCCAATATTTTCTGCTTAATGCAGATAGCTGGTAATTCCTTCCCAGGTGCCTGCTCTTTGTGTTTTCTACAGACTTTTCATCCTCAGTGGCCCCTTGGTTTATATTCCTTTTGTCTGATTCTAGCTCCCATCTTTCTCTGTTCTGAATAGTTTTGCAGAGATCAGCATATTCTATTTCTTGCTGAATGCTTCCCTTTCTCTGAGTTACATTTTTTGTTTTTGTACTCTCATTTAATCTTTTTCTTGCCTCTTTTCTAATTAACTCCATCATTGCCTTCTTCATTATGCTTATAATGAGGTCAAGGAGGTGTTCCAAAATTTTTGCTTTTCCCATCTGCTCCGGGGTTCCAATTAGTTTTCTTTGGAATTCTATTTTTTTTTTTTTTCTAAGTGGAAGCTTCCAATAAGGCTAATTCTAGGATGGCCTCTTTTCCTTCCTCAGTTCACATGAAAACTTACAAGATTATTCAGGCTCTCAATGGTGTAAAATGGCATCATTTTCTCTAGCATAGAAATGGAGTTAGAGACAACAACAGTTGAGCTACACAGAAAATTTAAATATCTTTTGAAGGAGTGTGAAGTCTGTTCTTCCAGATTGCAAGTAGATGCAGGTGAGAAATTTCAGTAAGACACTTTTATCCACACTTGGACGTGAAGGGTATGTAGCTAACACAACAAAATGAATTTGAAAGAAAATTTGCAAATAATATATTTTAAGGAAAAAAGTTTCTTAACTTTAGTATATTGCTTCTGAAACATTATTTTCATATAGACTTTTTCAGTTGACTATTGTTTAGCCATTGCTAAGAACTGAATTGTAATAACCCCTTCCCCCACTTCATAGTTGAAGCCACTGTGACCTGTATTTGGAGACAGGTCTTATAAGAAGGTTAAATGAGGTCATAAGGGTGAGATCCTAATCTGGTAGTATTTATGTACTTATAAGAAGAGGAAAATAGACCAGATCTGTCTTTCTTCCCAGAGCTATGAGGAAAGGTCATGTGAGGACATAGCAAAAAGGTGGCCATTTGCAAGCCAGGAAAAGAGTTCTTACCAGAAATCGAACCCTGACAAAACCTTGATCCTGGGCTTTTCAGGCACCATAACTGTGAGAAAATAAACTTCTATTGTTTAAGCCACGCTATGGAAGTCTGAGCAGACTATTACAGCCACCAAAATAACTCTTTTAAAAGAGGGAAGCACTCATGTAGTTTGTAAAGCAGACACAAAATTATGTACACTAGGACTTTAATTTAAAAAGTATAGGAGAAATTGGAACCCTTATATGTTGCTAGTGGAAATATAAAATTACCATTTTACATTACCGTTTTATAGTTCCCAAAATTTAGCACATCACACAGCGTATAGTAGCCATTCAATTAATATTGTTTGGATAGTTTGTGAACTTGAAGACTTTTACTTTTCCTTATTTACCATTTTTTAAAAATTTTATTGTTGTTGTATTATATCCATCCCCTCTTTGCTCCCCTCTGTCCTCCTCCCCACCTACCCATTTCCCCCAAAGTCAATCCCACCTGTTGTCCATGTCCATGGTTCCTTTATACTAGGTTCTTGTCTAAACTGCTCCCCTTCCTTGCCTCTTCCTCCCCCCTCCCCCCAACCCCTTTCCCCCTGACCACTGAAGGCCTATTCACTGTATTCATATATTTGGTTCTGTTTTGCTTGTTGTTAGTTTTGTTCATTATTGTCCTGTAATGGATGAGATCATATGATATTTGTCCTTCACTGACTGGCTTATTTCACTAAGCATAATACTCTCCAGTTCCATCCATGTTTACTTTTTTTTTTTTTTTAAAGATTTAATTTATTGTTTCCAGAGAGAGAGAAAAAGAGAGAGGCAGAGCAGGAGAGACATCAATGTATGGTTGCCTTTCACCTGCCGACAGCCAGGGACCTGGCCTGCAACCTGGTTATGTGCCCGGGCTGGGAAATCGAACCAGTGACTTTTGGGTTCACAGGCTGGCACCTTATCCACTGTGCTACCAGCCAGAGCTCCCTTATTTACTTTTGAGAATGCACTCCCATGTTCTCCCTTCCCAGTACTTGGAGTGACCACAAGCCCTGCAATGACTGATAGCACTCAGAGTTTCTCCTGAGCAGTAAAAGTCTAATAGTTGTCTTCATACTACGTGTGACTTCCAACTTCCAACTTCCACCTGCGTGCTCACTCCTCTGTTACTAGCATTGATCCAATAAGAACAAAGGCTTGGAGTTTTGTAGATTCATGATCAGACACAGAAATGTGTGTTTTTGAGTTGACAACTATTCAATTCAAAACCTGGAGCAGTTATTTTTGAGAGAAAAAAGATGGGAAATAATAAAAAAAACTGGGAAATTTTAGTGCAAATGAGGGTTGGTTCATGCATTTTAAAGGCATGATATTCATATATCAGAATGCAGGAAGAAACTGCTAATATGGAGATTGCGTTCAAGAAGATAATAAAACTTTTAGCTTCAAAAGCAGGGGCAACTAGCAATTTGATTGCTTCTTTCTGTCTGCTTTAAGAGAAATTGAAAAGAAGACATTTCTGAATTCAAAAAGTCAAGAAATTATAAAATTGAATCTACTTTAGGATTTTTATTATGTAAACATATTCTAGGTGTATAAAAGGGAAATGAAAAGATGAAAAAAATTTTGAGGTAACAAGATTATAGGTGATGTTTTTTCTTTCATTTCACTTTGATTTACATTAATATTGTCAAATACAATATGTAGCATGGTTTTCAAGGAATGCCAAATCTTCTGTAAAGTTCCAAATTATAATTACTGTGTTTCTACTATGTGCTATGTTCCCTATTACATCATTTTAGTTTTCCCCAATGACAGCCATGGGAGGAAGGTGGTGAACAGGCTAAAAAGAAAGGGTAGGCATTTGCTTCAGGCCTTGCACTTCGTGGGAAGTAGAGCTGGGACTTTTGTCCTGCTGGATCTAATTCTAAGCTTAGTTTTGATCCATTTGTCTTATTCTACCTCTTTTTAGAGCCATTTGGCACAATCTTCTCAAAGACTTTCCAAATTGTCTGACACTGTTGAAAGTATTTCTTATGCCGATAGTTCATTATAATTAACTAGTTATTTCAAAAATATTAAACATTTGTTATATGCCATTGACTGTTCTGGCTTCAGGATGAACAAAGGCGAACACAATGAACAAGATCCATACTCTCAAGTTATTCTAGTAGAAAGAAGATAACCTCTCAAAATAGCAAATAAGAAAGGGATGAGATTACAGTAAGTGATACGTAGAGAATGAACATTGGCTATCTCATTAATTAATTAATTACTGGACCCCAGCTGTTTATTAAATAACATAATAGGAAACCTCTCTGAGGAGGAAATATTGAAGCAGAAATGAAATGTCAAGAATGGTTTCAGCAGTGAAGCAAGAGCTCACAAAAGCCCTGTGCCAGGGACCAGCTTGGTATGTTCAAGGTGCAGAAAGAGAAGACCAGTGTTGCTAGAGCATAAAGGGTAGAGAGAAAAGTGGTTGGTGCAGATTGTTGCTCAGTCATGTGTGGATTGGTAAGACAGAGTAAGGCAAATGAATTTTGGTTTAATGGATTAGGAAGTCATTGGAGGATTTCAAGCCAAACGATACTGCTGCTGCAGTATGGAGAGTGGACGATGGGGCTGGGGCAAGAGTAGAAGCCAGAGATGAGTCAGAAGGCTGCTGTGATACAGGTTTCTTGTGCTACCTGAAAGAAGAGTGTTCCTGTGGAACATTTCATTAGCTGAAATGGCATAAAGTGAAAAAGCAATTACTATTAACTTATATGGGCAAAATTTTGAGCATTCCAAGGCACCCAAAGTGACCTACCAGATCCTATCAAATATGCTTAATTACATCCAGTTCTATGCTAAGTGAAGCACACTTTTGACCTCCCTTAGGCTTTCCTAGTACCTTAGGATACGTAAGTGGATGCCCAGAATAGATCAAGATAAAGCACAGATGCTCAGACACACTTGAAATCAGCAGTGTCCTTATGCAGAGCTGCTGAGTGTGGTTCTCCAAGAAGGGGTTTGGTGGGGCTGCTCTCAGATGCTGGGGGTGGCTCCCTGAAAAGTGAACACTGAAAGCTGTTTCCCCCTCTTTTCTGTGAAAGTGAAAATCTTCCATTACATTTTGGTTAGTGAAAATAGGTACTAATGTAGCTCCCTGTAAAAGTGGCATGAAGTGAACTTTCAAAAATCAGGGAGTACCTGTATTCCCATATACTACTCCTGAGAGATGGCAGTGATTTTGAAGGAACATCAGTTCTTGGACTGAAGTGTTTACCTGGAATCACCAGAAGGCTTGGTGAAACACAGACCGAGCCTCCTCCCCTCCCCTCCATCAAGTGTCTGATATGGCGCAAGTGGGGTGGGTCCTAAGACCTGTCTAACAAGTTTCCAGGTGATGCTGATGCTGACTCTTCAATGGACAAAGGCATTCATCATGCAGATGAAAAGGGGAAAAATTCAGAATGTATTTTAAGGTTGTAATGGTGGAACTTGCTGATGAATTAAATTTAGAAAATAGAAAAAGAGAAGAATCAACATGTAGGGGAATTTTGGGAAAGTGTGGGAGAGCATATCATTGAGATGAGGAGGTCTCAGGAAAGAGCAGTTTTTGGTAGGATAGGAATAAGGGGAGAATCAAGATTCAATTAAAGAAAAAAATATGAGGACATTATAATTTATACATTTGTACTGGATTGCATTAAGTATAATATTCTATGATTGATTATGGTTATCTAAATCCTTTTACTGGGGTAGGGGACAGGGATGGTGGTGCTGGTGCAAGGGATATAGCTAGCTTAGTCAGATCCCAGCAGAGTACTGGGGGCCAAAAGAGGGGTTGGAGCTAAAGACACAGTGAAGCTGTTGGGAGCTGGAGGTATGATTCAAGTCAGGTGAAGTGACTGAACCAAAATGATCTCTGAAATAACTATGGAGGATTCTATATGGTGGGATTGGCTGGTGTTTTTGTCTGGGGCAAATGGGCTTCAAAGTGCTTTGATGAACCTGGGGAATTTACAGTACGAGTGGCAAGAGAGGAAACCCTTTATCATCACCCTTAAGCTATTTAAGGTGTTTAGCCAGGGTCTAAAACCAAATATTGTAATAAAAGATGCTTCTTAGCCCTGCCTGGTGGCTCAGTGGATAGGTGCCAACCTGCAAACCCAAAGGTCGCTGGTTCAATTCCCAGCCAGGGCACATAACCATGTTACAAGCCAGGTCTCCAGCCAGGTTCATGGCTGGAGGTAGGTGGAGGCAACCATACATTGATGTTTCTCTCCCTCTCTGCTTCTCTCCTTTTCCCTCTCTCTATGGATACTAAATAAATGCTTTTAAAAAATGCTTCTTTCACGTTATTCACTTAAGGAAATTACACGAGTTTTAGGAGCCTTTGAAGCAGATCACAATGTATGTTGCTTATTACGTCACGACTTCACACCCTATGGGAACAGGTATTGTTTCCCAATTTTATAGATGAGGAAACTGAGTTTGAGGATAACTTGAAGTCACAGAGCTAGAAATGATAGGGCTGTGATTCATATTTGGGTGCTATTTAATTTCAATGTATTTTAGAAAGTTTTAATCTGTATAAGTTTAAAACCAACACTTTATTTGAGTGATTAAATAGCTTTTGCTACCTATTCTATAAAATGTTTAACATCAGGCTTTAGTATGGGAAATAGCTCCCCATCTTCCTTATGACATTACTTCTATTGAAAAATCTAGATCCAGTTATATCATTTCGATTGATAGCTCCTCTTCCAGGAATGTAATTCATTATAAACTTGAGGACTGTTTGCATGATTTGAAAATAATATCTTTAGCACCAAACTAGCCAGAGTTTTTATCACTCTGGTTTTGTGTGTGTGTGTGTGTGTGTGTGTGTGTGTGTGTCTGTGTGTATTAATACATTATATACATAATTTCCTTGAGAAGACTTTTATTTTTTGCTTCCCCAAACAGGGAAAATCCTCACATTCTGAGGTGCTAGGCTGTCTAATTTATTTCCCTTCCCTTTTCCCTTTTCTCTTTTCCTTCCCTTTCATCTCCTCTTGTCTTTCTCACACCCTCACCTTCCAAAATGATGTTTTCTGGAAACACAGGAAGAGCAGAAAAGATGTCTGAAGTAGGTGACCCATTGGAGAAAGGTGTGCCTTTATCTTCCACACTTGCTCTGATCGCCTCCCTCTGCTTATTACACACCACTCTCCTGAACCTTCACTGCTGGGAGCCCCTGGCTGTCCCTTACACAGACAAGCAGGAGAATTTGACGGGCTTCCTCAGGGAATTAAATAGATAAGAGTGATATTTTCTTCTTTTTTTTTTCCTGTTCTTTTTTTAAATTTATTTTTTCATTTTTATTTTTAGTTTAATTTTACTGTTGTTGTATTACATCCATCCTCTTTTTACTCCCTTCTGTCCCCTTCCCCACCCACTCACTCCGCCACAAAGTTAATCCCACTTGTTGTTCATGTCCATGGTTCTTCCATACTAGTTTCTTGACTAAACTGTGTCCCTTGTTTGCTTAACACATTACATTTCATGGGATTTTTTTTTTCTGCCCAGAGAAGCTTTCCAGGGCTGTTCACTTGATATTTTCTGCAAGTCTCTGAATGAGTTATTCATTTGAAAATTTGAGAAGCTGAGCAAGGATGAAAATAGTGAGGAACCCATAGACTGAATATATGCTCTTTGAGGGCAGGGAGATGGAGATAGCTTTTATTAAAGAAACAGATTATTTAATAGTACTATATTATGCTAGGTAGTCATTTAGTAGTTTTTTAAAAAAATGATGCTTGTGCAAGATCAGGTGAATGGGGATCATGCTGTTTTGGGTCAGAAACTGCTGAACATTCAGTGCAGTGTGGCAGGTGCACTTGGGAATCACCTGCCCCATCATGAAATAGGCAAATGTATTAAAAGAGTCTTCAAAAAAATTCACCAAAGTTGTATGCTAGCCTCTCACAACAACACCAGCTGGTACACCTGGTATCCAATGGGTTCGAAGAACACTCACCTTGCCAGGGAATCCTGTACTATAAGAGGCCAGCCCTCCAGAAGATAATTCCGGTTGTTCTGGGTCCCTCATCTTAAATTAATTACCAAAATCCTGCAGCAGCTTTTGCTCCCTGTCTACTTGAAGATGAGCCACTATCATGAACAACACAATGACTATCCAGACCAGGAAGTTCATGACCAATAGACTACTTCAGCAGAAACAAATGGCCATCGGTGCCATTCATCCTGGGAAGGCAGTATTACCCAAGACAGAAATTCAGAGAAAACTAGCCAAAATGTGTAGGATCACCAGATGCCATCTTTGTGTTTGAATTCAGAACCCATTTGGTGATGGTAAGACAACTGGCTTTGGCAGGGTTTATAATTTTTTGCATTATGCAGAGAAAAATGGAACCCAAACATAGACTTGCAAGACATGGCCTGTATGAGAAGAAGAAAACTTGAAGAAAACAGATAAAGGAACAAAAGGGGAGGATGAAGAAAGTCAGGGGAACTGCAAAGGCCAATGCTGGTGCTGGCAAAAAGTGATTGAACAACAAGGATTAAAGATTCTTCAGTAACTTTATCTGTCATGATTATGCAGATTTTTTTCATGAGAGAATTAATAAACTAAGAACTTTTATGTTTCCTCAGATGAAAAAAAATCCTCAAAGGGAAACATTTTGCTGATGTGGAAGAGGTAAAACAAAAACCAGCAGAAGTGCTAAATGGCATCAAAATCAATGAGTTCAAAAACTGATTTGATCAGTGGGGAAAAAGAACCTTGGTAGGTATATTGCATCAAATAAAGAGCATTTATGTGTAAAATAATCCTGTGGCACATCAAAAAATGCATTTTTAGTTGATCTGTAATTTTGAAAATTCATACCTCGTGGCTGTTGTCATTTTTTTATTTGACAATTTAAGGGAAAAGCTGTTAGTGCCCCTGACTAAATAGGAATTGCACATTTTAAAAATTCGTGTGGCACATTGGTTGAAATTCGCTGACTTAAAGGGATGTTGGTGCTTGATCTCATCAAATAGATGTGAGTGAAATTACACTGAAATTTAGGTCAACATTACCATTCAGTAACACAGACTTCTCAAGTAGAGTTTATTAAGACATTTTCTTTATGGATTAAATCTATTTTAAAAACTATATCCTATGGAAAAGTCTGCTGTGGCATCATTTCTCACATTTTGGTTCCCACAAATGGGTAGCTCTACTGTAGGATATGAAGCATAAATAAGAGCAAATGATCATAAAATGAGGCCATGTTGTCCAAATATACTATGTATTCCTTGGCAGAGAGAATGCATATAATCATATCTAACCTACCCAAGAAGTAGATTAAAGCTGGCACAAAAGGCTCCTGTTGGATAAATCAGTCAAGAAAGGTTAACAGTGGTCCTCTTGAAGTTGGGGAAACGTGTAATTTATCATCCAAATGGGGACAATTTTAAGAGTGAAAGGGATACTACTAATAATTATCAATAGATGTGAACTAGGATTCTTCCAGGAGACTGGCTATATGGTTGCCTTATAAGAAAGCTAATTTACCATTTCCCCTGAAAAACGTCTTTTGTTAATGACCAAAGGAATAAAATATGGAAAGGCCCTGGAACATTATTCAGCTTACAAACAATGCACCATCCACATTGCTGTGAAGAATCTTGGCTTCCAGAATACCATAAAGGCTTTCTGGGTCAGCTCACATGCACTGGAATTATTTTTTAAAAATTCAATTGAACTAAAATTCATATGACATGAAACTCACCATTTACAATGTAGTGGCTTTTAGTACACAATGTGCAACAATCACTATTACCTAGTTACAGAACATTTTCATTAGCCCAAAGGAAACCTCATAACCATTAAGGAACCAATCCACCTTCCCTACACCTTCCTCTGGCCCTGGCACCACTAAACTCTGTCTGTCTCTATACATTTGTCTTTTCTAGATGGTTCATAAAAATAAAATTATACAATATAAGGCCTTTTCTGTCTGACTTCTCTTGCTTAGCACAATGGCTTAAAGGTTCATTCATTCAATAGCATGCATCAATTACTTTTCATGGGTGAATAATACTCCATGGCTGTACCAGAGTTTGATTATCCAATCATGTGTTGATGGACAGTTGAGGTTTTTTTTTTTTTTTTTTTACCCTTTCGGATATTTTGAGTAGTGCTGTTATGAACATTCATATTTGAACACTTGTTTTCACAATTTTTTTGGTGAGGAGAGTATATAGGAGTAAAATTTCTGGATTATATGGTAATTTTATGTGAAAGTTTTTGAGAAACTGTGGAGATAGGAAGACCTAATACCCAAACCCTTACTGTACCAATGGAGTTATTTATTCAATAAAGCAAAGTAGAAAATGTTGCTGGAGTTTTTATTAAGAATTTTCTCTGGGTTGCGCACTTCTCTTGGTGATACTGAGTCCCTCTTATTTTTGATATTTATATTGAATTTACCAACATTCAAAATTTATAAAAGGAAGTATTACTATGTACTTCTTTGTTTAATATTTGTGAAACACCACTATTTTTTAATGCTGAAGTTTCAATATCTTAAGAACAGCTTACTTCTTTGTTTTGATAAGAAATTGCTAATATAAAAAGAAATCATCTTAAAATAGACAATATAAGCACACTGCTTTTTTCTTCTTAGAAGTATTATTCTTATCTTTATGAAATAATATTTAATTTTTTCTTCATGGAATGGTTTATTTGCTAGAAATAAATACCTTCTTTGCACAAGAATGCAAGGATATCCTGTCTTTGGGAAGCTAACGGATAGGAGTCTGTGAACCTGACTATTTTATCAATATTACTTCAGAAGTTTAAACAGAGGGTTTTCTAGCTTCTAAAATTAAATTGGAAGTACTGTAATTTACTTTGGGTCCTTTTGGATGGAAGGTCCAAGAAACAGGTTTTATCCTAGGTTTTCATGTTTTTTTTTTTTTTTTTTCCAACTAATGAATGGGCATGGGATACTTAAAGGATTTACCCATGCAGGCACCACCCATGTTGATTAGATGGTAGTTTTGAATTAGCTCCTAGCTTCACAAAGCTTTAACTCTCTGCCTTTTGTAATGTTCACTCAACAGGTTTGTTATGTATTAACAGAAAAGATATGTAGGCACGAATACTTTTGAATTCATATGTAATGATTTCTTTGCTTTTAAAATAGCCTTTTGGGGAAGACAAATATACATGAACAATTTAAATCATGATTATACAAGGGTCAATTGATCATATTTTTATACTTCTTTATTCCAAAATATCAGGTGAAAATATTCCCTATCTTTCATCAAGAGAATTTAGAATATTTTTGACTTTCCAAAATTATGGCATTTATTTTGCAGAACAAATTAACTTTCCAATTATGCTCCCAAGTAACACACCTTTATTGATTAAATAAGACAATTACAATTTTGCTTTATTAAATTCAAGTGTTTGCTGTGTTATAAAACTAGCAAGTCTATAAATAATAATAAAATTCAAAGTCATAATGACATTAGCAGAGGCAATGACAACGAGAGCAATGAACAAATTAGCAAAGGTAGCTAATTTTCTGTCTATTTCCTATAGACAGAAAATGTGTGCCCTATACTGGAAACCTCGCAAAGATGTTGGAGGTCAGCATCTGGGTCACATCATTATTTTTGATCATTTTAGAGATCCATGCTAGTCATGTTGTATGTGGGCCTGTATGTATGTGTGTGTTTCTAGATATATTATTTGACAGGACCAACAATGGAATGCAGATTGTAATTTGCTCAAGTTTTCCTCCAGTTTTGTTCAAATACTGCCATTGTAAACCTTGAGGTCTGAACATAACACTTGGTGTTCAGTGTTGGAAAGAGAATGGTTATCAAAGGAAAATCATCCTGAAGTAACAGACTCTTTTGACTGGGAAAGAAATAAAAAAACTAAGAAGAGAGAACAGCAGCAGAGAGGCAGCATCTGTTTTTTAGGAACCACATTTGATGGACCCATTCATTAAAATTCCAGTGCGCCGGTGCTTCATTTCTGTGAAGCTGCATTTAACCCTATTAGACTTGCAGTAGACAAAAAGAGAGCAGGAGCAACTGAAGGAGATAGCCCCATTATGAATGTTTTATGTCTACTATATTAGATAATCTCTACTATGGGGACTGTAAACTTTCAAGAACAGTGATATACGAGTATTTTTGAACATCTGAGATACTACATGCTGAAAACACTACGCAATAAAAATAATCTCTTCACACTTCCCAACTGGCTGTTTATCAACTTTTTCCTTTCCCACATTTATGCATGAAGTGTCCCTTCGCAGCCAGAAACCCTGTGGTGTTTTTTTTCTTCTTCTCTGATTTGGACAGTAACTTGCTTATTTTCAGACTTAACGTCAGAAAGCAAAGAAAAAATGTAGTTCATTAGTGTGTTACGTTATGTAAAGAAAACAAGATTGCTAAATACTGCTATTCAGTATACCTTCCAAGCATTTATTTAATCCTTTTTATATGCAATCAAACATCAAGTTAAGCAGCCCCCGAATAATGGAGTTGGAAAAAATTAAGTTTCTGTATGTCTTAGAGGGACTGACCCACTTAAACTATCTGTAAACCTATCATTTATCAAGAAACTTTCAAGGGGAAACACACACACATATGTATATTTAAATAATCACAGCAAATATTTAATACTAATTTTTCTGGTTTTCTATCCTTTCCCCTCTCTAAGGGAAAAAGTGTAGAATTTAATTTTCTCCAAGACTGTTTAAGAGTGCATGAGTGTGTGTCTGTACGTGTGTATTGAAGATTTAACAAGCAATGATGATAAAAAAATGAGTGAAGTGGGTTTCTGGACCAAAAACGTATATAATCTAGAAACTTGCTTTGAGCTTCTTCAGGTGCAAATTTTATAATGGATTATAATGGACACTGAGTGGAACTATCGCTGCTGGTCTATAGATGAGATTGAAGCTTGCTGTCTGTCGGAGGGCTCTAAAGGAATTCACAGGGCTTCTAAAGCAGATTTTTCTCCCTTACATAGGGGGTGCTCCTGCTAATATGCTATTTCAGAAGCAAAATTAATGCTAGTTTCCAGACTGATAGTTTCAAAGAAATGTTTTATTCTGCTCAGAACAATTAATCAAATTATATCATCCTAGAATTAAAAAGTATCTTCTGTCTACATAATATCAAACAAATAATATATCCTGATGCACTGAATATATGTATGTGTGTGTGAGTGTGTATGTGTGTGTGTGTGTGTGTGTGTGTGTGTGTGCGGTTATGCTTTTATTCTATACATTTTTGTAAATGCATAGAAAATAGCTTAGCAGAATACCCTTGTAACTGCTAACAGTGCTTACTGAATAGCTCATTTGAATTGGGGTGATGATTAAATGGAGCTGTGCAGTTCTTTGTAATGCTTGTAATGTAATGCATATGAATAAATATGTCATTTGGGAAATTAAAAATGAAAATAATTTGAAAAGTTATCTTTTCTAGATTTTTTTCTCCTCAATAGAATACCTAAGCTATTTAAGAGCCTGTTATTTTTCCACTCAAAAGTTTTTGTTGATAAAAGGTATCATTCCTGGTCATGCCAGTGTTTTCTAAATTTCAGGGTTGAAATATTTTATCTATCCCTAAGCTAAATTAAGAGAGCATAAGTATCGTACAGCATTCCTTTTAGTTTTGTTTTCTTTGTAAAAGGTAAATGTAAGTGACAAATGCTGGGCAACATATGAAGCAACAGGGAATTGCTGAGAATTTCTAAGAAGTAATGACAGCACTCAGGACAATTTGACCATCAGCATCTCCAATAACACTGGTTTATTTACGGAATAAAGCATAAGAGCAAGAGTAGGAACAATACTAGATTTTGTGTATATGATGGCATTCATTGTAATTATCATAATTCAAAAGGCTAAGTTTGCAGGTAAAAAATGCGAAACATATCAAGAGTAGTGTTGTGCAGTGAGGTTTTTCACTTCCATCTGCATCTAGGTAGCAGTTACTTTCAGTAGTGGTATTTTTAAAATAGAAGACACAGCAATACAATGCAGTACTTAATGTAATTGGAATAACCCAGTCCCTAGGCTCTTTATGTAAGGACAGTCCCTTAGCTTTTCTCCTACTCTGTTAAATTAAGACTGGCTCAAGCCTGTATGTGCCTGATTGGCTAGGAGTACAGTATTGCATACTTGGTGGGGTAGGGGTGTGCAAATAGTTTCCAGGATAGTTCAAGAATTTTAGGAAGTTTGTCAACCAAAAGGAAGCCCTTCCCCCAGCAATATTCCCAGGTAGAGGTGAACCCTGCTTTGTGCCCTTGATTGATATCAGTTTGCCCTTCACTGGCACGTTCTGCTGCTCTCTGGCCTTCCTCTACCTGCTAGTCTGTGTACTAGCAAACTTGGCTGGGGCACCCTTGTGTGGCGTTACAAAGGAGGATGACACAGCGCCCTTAGAGGCGCATAGCTCTGGGGGTTCCTCAGTGGGTTCTCCGTGCCCAGGCTTTCCTAATCATACACAGCTCTTCTTGGAGGCCCCGTTGCTGGGCGCCAAGTTGTTTCAGTGTCCGTCCAATTGAGAACCCTACAGTTAGCCTTCCCTCTCTTCCCTTCCATTGGACAAGGGTGTTCACTTCTGCCCCAGGAGTTTACTTTCCGGGTCAGACCTTGCTTCAATCTTTGTTAGGGCCTTTTCATTTATTAGGCTGCATCTGCTTCTGTTCTCTTGACTAGTACCTTGCTTTCCCTTATGTTTACTGACACCTCCTATTTGCTCTCCGGATGCCTATTTCCTCGCTTGCCTGCTTTACTTTAACTTACAGTGCGGGCTCTGGACGACCACTGCCCATGACCAGTAGAACACACAGAGATCATTTTACGACATTAGCAAACTGTTTAACAAGAGGAACAGCTTCAATTTCTCGTAATTAAGAATTCCTGGAATTGTATCTCCTGAAACAAATAATTACTAAGAAAAATAGGAACATTTATTAAGTTGTATAACTAGATGAAGAGTCCATTCATGTTGAAAAGGACTTATGTATAAAAGCACAATTTACCTACCTTCACTACTTTTGTTTTGACTTTCTGACCACATCAGTAGAAAAAAAGATCTCATTTATTACAAGCTTGACTTATACCATGATCATCACTAGTTGTGATATTAATGTGGCTCCATCATAGTATGAACAGAGCACCTCCTTCCTTAGAAAGAAGTATAATGACATATATGCTGACAAACCAAAGGCCATATTTTTGGTTTATAGATTCTGTTTAACACTGAAATGCCTATATTATTTTAGAAACTCTGATATAACCACACCAATAATTGAACACATTAAGAAGAAATATATATGGCAAATGACTTCATCCAAGACATACCGATACTGTTTATTGCGAGGATATTAGCATCAACTTAGACTTGGTGGTATTGCTTCCCCACTGCCTTTAGCTCTGCTTACCTGGCTGGAGCTTGCCTGGTTCGAGATTAACCCCTCAGGTCAGAAAGCTTAGTACAGTTGCCACCATCCCTGATAGCTATCTTGTTTGAGTCATAATTTTTAACCTGTAGTAATCTTGTAAATCTTAAACATGAATCTAGTCTTCCGTTTTTTGTAAACTCTAGGTCAGCTTAGCATGAATCTGTGCTTTATTCATGTCACAATATCCTGTGACCTAAATCTGTCTTGGAAAAGCTACTAAAACCAAGAAATAAGGGGGAATGGCAATTATGAGTTGGTCATGGCACATATATTCCTTCTCCAGCCTTTGAATTATGCACTTCTAGCAGATCTGTGATAACAGGGTAGTGAGGCTTGCACAGATGTGGTTTAAACTCAAGTGCTTTTTAAAAATATTTTTACAAAATGTATTTCCCTCCTGACATTTTAAAGACTGCAGCTCTGAAGAATTCACATAGGCCTCTGCAACCATTTTATTTGCTGATGAACTGAAAATGATCTCTGTAATTGAAAGATAATAATACTATTTGACTGTAGTGACTAAATTCCAAATGAAATTATGCACAAATGTAATTTTACATCATCCTAGCTATACTATGGCTGCTTTATCTTAGTTGTGAAATCACACCATATAGCTTCTTGAACTTGTTTAATTCTTAAAGAAAAAGCAGATAAAATGAGGAGGGGGAAGGATAATGGAGTGAGTGAGCATCTGCAGACTTGAGTTTTAAGACAGACTCTGCAATCCTTGGGCAAGTCAGTTTCCTTGGGAATCAGCTTTTCACCTATTGACCTGAAAGAATAAGGTTATATAAGGTCTCTTCCAGCCCTTCCATCTCTAGAATCTGAACCCCACCAAATTGATTTTTCATAGTTGGTAAAACATCTGAACAAAGCTGAACTGTGAAATATTTGACAAGCATTAACATGATTGAATATATTTTAGTTATTACATATTCTGTAGAAGAAAACATTTAAGAACTACCCCCACCCCTACACAAACCACCACAAAATTTGTATTTCTTTACATTTGAAGTTTTGCACATTTGCCAGTTGCTCTAAGCTGGTTGTATATTTCTTGTGGTAAGGACAAAGAGAGAATACTCCAACCTTAATTTCAGAGGGCATGTTGTGCTTTATTAACTTAGTAATGAACATTGGGTTGGGCAGGAGATCTGAATCAACTTAGGTGGTATATAGTCCAAACTATGCTAGATCTAGCCTTGGTAAACAAGATCATGATCCTTACTGAGATTTTTTTCTCTTCATGGTGGAAAAGAAAGAGAGAGAAAGCAAAACTGCTTGCAATATCAGAGCACCAGCTTTATTAAAAACCCCAGGGAGGTTCATTATTAAGCTCTGAAATACAACCTCTTACTATAAATGAAAGATAGGAACCTGTACTTTCTTCATATGCGATGTGCTTATTTTATTGATAATTGTCTCATACACAAAAATATACTCCTTTGTTGAATTTTATGGGTGGATTCAGAATATTAAATTGTACAGAGAATTTTCTCTTAGTCATTAATAAAGATTCCTCCATGAGGCAAGTGTATTCATTTTTATTGCCTCTGTATTTCTAGAGTCTATGTAAGATGACTGTTTTAAAAATACCAGAGAGAAGACTTTACAAATAAGTAAAAACTGACTTGCTTAATACACTAGAAAGTATCTGTTTTATTTTTACTGAGGGAGAAAAATAGTATATATGCATATATTTTTTAATGAAAAGGAATAAATAAAAATGCAGTTGTAGAGCAGATAACCTGAATGCATAGATTACTATTTATCTGCCTTAGTATTCACACGAGGCTAGCTTTTAGCCATTTACATTAATACGTTTTTTTGCCAAGTGACCTCTGAGTTTACAGTATTTGACCTCAATAATTTTTTAAAGAAGAAAAAATATTTTAAGAAATAAGCATTCTATTGTTTTTAAAGAAGAATCATGTCCTCATAGCATTTCTTTCTGAATAAACAAATTCTAATTGCCTCTCATGATGTTAGTTTTTTAATATTGATGCTTGAAATACTAAATAATTCAGCTTAATTGAGACAGAGGAAAATGAAACTTTTGCTACAATTCAGAAAGTTCAAAGCATTCAACAATTGTGGCAGAAGAAGGCCTATTTCATCTAAACCTGAAGAAGAAATGAGAAAGGAAGCCCATAGAGTAGGAAAGACTGTGGAATTACAGGTTGACTAATGAAAGCCTTGGTGAAATGATGAACTGAAGTGTTAATTCAGGCATGCAGTAAGCCTAGTAACACCCTGGATGCATCTGTAGTCATGATGTGATTGGTTGGCTTATCTGAAAAGTGGGGACTATGGTAGAAAATTAAATATAAGATGGAAACATAATGAAATCTGCTTGGAAATCATTTATATGTGAAAATTATTTTGAAATGCAAATGTTTTTTTTTTGTTTTTGTTTGTTTGTTTGTTTGTTTTTGCAGGAGTTTAAGTAAAATACTAACACAGGTTTTAGTGGAATAACTGACTACAGAATCCTAGAAACAGGAATGTTCTTTTTGGGAGGGGGGACTTCGGATATTCAGAAAAAAGCTATTTTATTTATAGTATGAATTGGAATCAAACCTATTCCATGAAATGGAAAATTTCTAGAAAACTGATGAAGGCAATCTACTAAATTTTATTTAAAAAATAATTTTACCACAATAAAAATGGGAGAAATAACACAAAAAACATCAGGGCTTATATATATATAATTAAAATATTTTTTTTCACCATCACTCACTTTCATTTTCCAGCCAACACTATTTTAAAAACAATATAAAAAACCCATTTTATTTTACTTGGTTAATTACTTTCATCAGTGTTCCCCTAACCCAGGAATAAAGACAGCGATATTATAGCAGTGAGACCAGAGCACTGAACAGGTTTGTTGAATTCTGTGAAGTCTCAGCTAAGCAACCAGCAAATGCCTAGGTGGAAATACTTCTTGAATATGCTTTTGTTCTGAGCCAGTTCTTCAGGCACAGGTAATTTCAAGTTCATTTACACAGTGAACTTTCTAGTTCTTGTGACCTAAATTTGCTAATACTGTATAGGCAGTGATGAGTTACACTTTGATTTATTAGATGTGTTGATGCTATTTTATTTTAGAGACTGAAAAGAAGGTACACTTCTGTTGGTGGCCTAAATATTGATAGCTGGTAGGGGCAGAGAGCATATAAGGTCATCTTCACTATAGTTGGCTGCTAATTCGATTCTGTTATATTTTAGAAAATTGCAGCTGAGAGATTATTTTACAATCACAAAATAGGCAAGTAATCATGGTAAGAGATAATGAAAATGGGCAACTTGGAAATGATCAAGGTGAGTCTGTCTTAAGTACAGCTAGATAGATATGCTAGGAAATGCTTACGGTGAGTATAAGTGGAGTGGAGGCTTCTGGGGATGGAGAGAGAGGGAGAGGAAGAAGGAGGAGACAGAGGGCAGAGGGGAGGAGGGAGGGGAAGAGAGGGAGGGAGGGAGAGAAAGAGAGAGAGCGAGAGAGAGAGAGAAAAGGACACAACTTAAAACTTTGTCTCTTCTCTACTGGGTATGATTTAATATTGCTGATAACTTGGGTTGAGACAGAGATTCACCTTGGTGGCCATAATCTTTTTAGTGTTTAGTGCCCTAAATAGTTAATCTGGGTACCTTGCTTTTGTTTTATTTTGTTTTTATATTGTTTTCTGCGTCCTTCTAGATTTTCCACACTGTAGGCATCACCACAGCTTTTTATTAGAGAGAGGACAGCAAAGTAACGTGGCATTAAGTTGAGTTTGCTTTGCCCATCATCATGAGAAAAGTTAGAAGGAACAGGGTAACAACGGTCTATAAAACTCAGGTTAGAAACCAGTAGTTCTCCAACTGTAGCCCCTGGACCAGCAAGAACAGTATTACCTGGAATTTGTCAGAAGTGGGACTCTCACCCCTATCCCCCAACACTGAGTCAGGAACTCTGGGAGCAGGCCCAGCAATCCATTTTAACAAGCCCTCCTAGGGATTCTGGTGTGTGCTCAAGTTTGCGAAGGGATGTCTAGGGACCAGGATTTTTGTTTTTTTAGTTCTACCTTTTTGTAGTCATTAGATCTTGCTAAATTTGCTAAACTTTTCTAAGTCTCTGGTTCTCGTGTGTAAAATGAAAGATGATCAACAATGGCCTTTTCATTTCTAACATTCTGTGAATCTGGGATTTTAATTACTTGGTAGGAGAGACCACACTGAGGAAAAGCAATGCTGAGACATCCAGCTACAGAGATGAATCTCATAGATTGCTCAGCTTCATGTTCCTTTGGTATGTTTAATGTACGATAACCCTCAAACTTCATTAGTTCTGTATTTTCTTATAGTAGTTACTGTAAAATGAAATGAGCCTGCTAAATAACTCAAGACCAATCTCTTCGTAATTGAGTAGAATGCATTATAGTGATCTTAACTTTTAATTGTGGAAGATGACACAAAGCATCAATGACATTATAAAATGGAATTTAAAAGTGCACAGTTTGTAGTGGGATGAATTTCCCCAAATTCACCATTAACTGAGTACACAGAAAGTACAAAATTAAGTCCAGAAATAATAATAGGGTGGCATAACCCTTTTCTACATTATACTTAATATAAACTTATTCAAAATTTAGAAAATGTAAACATAGTTATTCATAAGGATTTGCTATTGCACACTCTGTAGCCCAAGTGGAGATTAGTTCAAATGGACAAAGGGCATCTCTTTTACTTGTGAATTGTCTATTCTTCTTATAAGAACTTTCAAATGGTAAGCTGCTGTTCAGTTTATTCTAAGGCCTATTACGTGGTTTGGAAAGCTATAGCTTCTACAAAAAAAAAAAAAAAAAGCTAAAATGGATGTCTTTATAAGTAGTAGAGATAAATGTCAGCATTTAGATCATATAAACTGGGAGCTGGGTCTGCTCTAAGACTGTAGACACTGAGAAGTACAGGTGTTGACATTTTGTATATTTGGGTTATGTCAATGCTGAAGACCAAGTTAACCTCCCTCATCCCACTATTGAACTAATCTGAATCATATATATATATATATATATATATACACACACACACATATATATATGTACAAAATGTGCCAATATTTAAAAGGCACATCAATGATAGATCTGCCCTAAGTTGAAATAATTAGGCAGAGGATTCCTTATGTTAAAAAGAAAAATTAGACCATCAGAGACACATATGGCATAGATATAATTTGACTTGCCTTGTCTGTGTCTATTCATAATCTCATTCAACTGTGTTGAATACAATATATACTTGGTGCTTTGTTTAAAAGGCTCTATGTATGTGCATGCTTTTTTTTTTTTTTTTCTTTATAAGATTTAATGCTAGCAATTGTAACCTAGTTTATGATTCCATGGAAACAATTTGAATATGATAGTGTTTTATTGTTTTTCCTTGTATTCTTGTTATATATGACCTCAGGAAATTATTTTTAAAAAGATACATGTAAACAAGGTCTTTGAGTAGCTTCATATGAAATTGTGTAACTGACTTTAATTGAGGGTGATATCTGCATTTTTATAGAAGGTTATCATGTACTTTCATATACAATGAGTGATACCAAATTAGCTTCTTTTGGTTTTTGGTGAACACTGAAATTCTTTTCATCATCAAAACCTGTTGTTAATAGCATAAAAAGAAGACAATAAATGGTCAGGTTTTCTTTTAGCGTGGCAGTGTCATTTGTCCAGGAGGGGGAGCTCTCCGTCCGCATGTAGCTGAGAGAAGCAGCCTAGCGGTATCTTATCTGCAGCTTGAAAATAGTCTGGCAGGAAAATATCAACACAAACCACACGATTTGCCGCTGGAGCATGCTGGACCTCATCTGCTTAAAAAGATGCATGGATATAGTCATCACAGTTCATAATTTAATAAACTGCTAAAAAAAACCCACACATTTTCATTTTAGCGACTTGGGTCTCACAACTAAATTCACATTGCTACAAAGACATTTGAATTTTGCACTAATATGTCATGAGCACTGCACCAATTGCAAATTAATGAGTCTCTGAATAGCACTGTGTATTTGTCATTTGAATTTATGCTAATGCAACGAGGTCTCCTGGTGATGCTGATAGTCCATAACAGCTGCTGGAGCCACAGAATGTACAGGCGCTTCCCTGCAACTTTATCCTGCTACCTCTTTTCTTAGCTCTTCTGGCCTGTCACGGAGGCAGTAATCCTGTGGTGGGTTATTGATAGGGCTGCTAATTATCTTTGACTTTACACCGTTGGCCTGACCCCCAACACTGAGCAGAAGTAATGTATCAGTGTTGAGAGAATTATGTACATCACATGGTGACAGGCTCAGACCAGGAGGTCAGAAGGAGTTCATTGAGAACCAGTGTTATTTTCCAAGGAGGTTGATATGGAAATTGCTAATACTGTTCAGTGATATTGTGTAGTGTATATCAATTGGTCAATTTAAGAAGCTGACTAATTTTTTATGATCATAATGAACAGCATTTATATGTAGGTGCAAAAACAGCAAGTAGTACTTTCAGTTTTTCCCTTTTCTACTCACACTTTTCTATTGCAATCAAAGAAAATGTTCATGGCAATACTTGTGGGTTGTCAGGGCGTCTGAGTCTTCATTATGGTTGTACAAATTGCCTGTTGGTCAAAGAGATGTGGTAAAACTATTGGATGTAGTAGGGGGATTGCTGGTATAAGAGGCAAATGTGTGGGAAGAAGATGCACGAATAACCATTTTCATGGGCTGCAAGTCAATGACAAAAGGCTCCCAGTGTCTGTTGTTATTTTGGTTCCCAAGTCTTAATTGTGAAATTCAGATGTTTTCTTAGACTAGTGTTTCCATTTGACCTGTTTCTAGAACAAAGAATGAAAGTATGTAGAATTTATTCTAATAGATTCTGCAAATTAGATTTGGTGTTTAGAAATGTCCTAGAGAATTAAGCTAGAAACAAAGTATACATGAGATTATGCACTTTTTGAAAACTGTTACTGAATTTAAGAAAGGTTCTTATTTTTCCTTCAGGGACGAAAATAAAGCAAGCACACTTTTTCTTTCAAATACCCCCCCCCCCCCCACCAGTGTTTTAAATGGGACAAACAAACAAACGCATACCCTGGTTAAAATGTAGCAGTGTTAGCTTTCATTTCCTAGATTGTAAAAGAAGCCTAGCCTAAGTAGGAGGCAATTTCTGAATTATCTCCAGGGGAAAAAACATTCCAAAGCAGATAGACATAATTGTTTGTTAAATGGTGTCAGGAGGTATGAGTATAGAAGTGAAAAGTAACCTTTTAATTTCAAATAATGCCCAAGAGCAGGAAGGCTCTTTTCTTGCGAAACTTACACAAGGAGGAGGATTTTTATCCTGACTTCATAGTAAGCTACTCAGAGCACAAGCCCTGGGAGAGAGAGACGCTTCTGCTGCGGCTCTACCTGACTGCACCAACCTCAGGGTTAAGGGGCCCTCTCCAGAGAAAGAAACTTGACTGAAAAGGCAGCACAGAGACTCTTGACTGCAGCGCTCCGTTTTCCATTAAGGCAGGGAGACGGTTTTCACTCTTCTTGGAAAACCTTTGAAATGTAAACTGTTTCGATTGATGGCTCCTTCTGGCCCTGGCAACTCTTTTTGGTAACTGGTGCTCTTTCTGTAATACTTGTTAAAAATGTCTCTGTAGCAAAGATGTTGTTTTTATGAGATTTTTTTTTTTTTTAAGTCAGCGCATGTGTGAGTACAGACAAGCTCTCATCCTGCATGGCGGAGAATGGCAGGTGAACACCTACTCCTGTTGTCCTTATTCATTTGCAATACTTTATAAGATTTGTCTCTTGGAAAGCTGTTTTCAGTCGAAACTGTCAATCCTTTCCGAATGTGGTCCCTCTCACTGGGAACGACTTCTTAACACTGGTGAGAAATGCTGTGGTGACCTGAAAGTCCCTTTCTTAGCTCAGAGATGTATCCATGAGGCTGATAACCTGTCCCCAAACCGTGACAACAAGGCTGCCTGGGGGCAGCTTGAAAAGGTCAAACACACATGGAACTTAACCGTATGTTTCAGATCAGTCTTTAAACTACCTGCACAACTTCCACCATCGTTTACAGACCTGTGTTGGAAATTCCATTTTTGGTCAGGCATCTTTGAAATGACTGTGCAAAAGATTTTTTTCATTGTTATAATATTCTTAAACTACATCTGTGTGGTAAAAGTGAGCGATCTGATTATACCAATTGATTTAGATAGTGAAATAGGTCAAACTGCACAAACCAGTGTGAAAAAGAACCAATGTTGACTACTCATATGGATTTGATGGTTAAGTTGTTTCTTTATCCTGTGCTATATAGAATCAGGTTCACATGTTACATATTCTTATTTGTTGGGGACTTATTTTTCTTTTGATCATTTTGGGTACACTGTACTATATTCTTCCCTGTTCGCTGCTTTTGCTCTTCTGAAGGATTGCCCTCCCTCACATGCACCATGGAGGGGAAAGCC
>PVIW01002046.1:106711-244574 GCA_004026585.1 Noctilio leporinus
CCTCCCCCCTTCCCCCTCCGCCCTTCCCCTTCCCCCCAACTCCTGAGAGGAACCACTCTCTCCCACCTGCTGGACATTTTCCCCACCAACAGCACATTCTGAGGCAGCCAAGGCTGCAGATCAATAGAGCTTTGACTTGCTAGTGTTAAAAGCAGGCACTAATTAAACATGTGATTCAAGGACAAGAAGGCATGCTAACTGTAGTTTTCTTCAGCCCCTGGCTGTTCAACTGCTCAGAAATGATTCTTTCCCTCCATTTGTTCCATCTCTCTCTCTCTCTCTCTCCCTCCCTCTCTCTCACACACAAGGTTAGACTGAAATTACTATACTCCCTTATTTTTAGTTTTTAACTTTACAGGTAAACAAGAAAGGTGTAAAGTTACCAAAAATTCTTAAACACATTTCTTTAGTTAATCTTTTTTTATTTTTTACATACAATATTATTTTGTATTAGTTTCAGGTGTAAAGAATCAGGGTTAGACAATTGTACACTTTACAAAGTATCTTCCCTTATATTTCCAGTACCCACTGGACCCATACGTAGTAGTTGCCATCTTACTGACTATATTCCTTATGCCTTATTTTACATTCCTGTGATTATTTTATAACTATCAATTTTAATTCCTTTGCCTTTTTCACCCAGTCCTCCAACTTTATCCTCTCTGCCAACCATCAGTCTCAAACTCGTTTTAATATTAGTGACTAGAATACAGGTAAATTAATCCCTTCTAAGTGAATATAAAGCATCTAATTTCTTTCCTATGGCACTAGAATTTTAGGTAGCAGTTGATTCTATTTCATCCCAGCTTTTGAATACACATATGTGCTTGGTGTATTATGATTCCTAAGCAGTATATACAAGTCCTATGTCAAGGTTTCTGCCCTCAAGATGCTTATAACCTCATGTGAAAATAAGATTAGAAACAATATAAGCCATGTAAGTAAACATAACAGGTGTAAACAATATAAAATATAAAAGTAAATGCTAGATGGTATTTACTTTTCAGAACAGTGTTCTAGATTTCTTACATATAATTCTTACATTCTTTAATTTTTGGCATATTTGATAAAAAAGCAAACCAGAAACTAAGTGACAGAATGGTCTGCAAGGTCAGTGATTATGTTGCTTCTCTTTCCCCTACCTCACTTTCTTTCTCTTCCTCCTTGGTCCTATTAGGAATGTCAGAGCTACATTGAGACTTTATCCCTATTGCCATGGCCAATAGTTGAGCCAAGAAATCAAAGGGTGGAAGTCCTGGAATTGTTGGCTTTTCCAAAAAAGATAAAGTTTTCAGTAAATTCCTATCCTTACAAAGCTTTGTTTCTTTATAATAATGACCTTTACATTTATTGAAGAGGATTATGGCAATTTACTTTTGGGGAGGCCGTAATATTCTCATTTGTAAAATGAAGATATAGTTGTAAAAATCTATAAACAATTAGATAATACTTAAAAGATCATCTAAAAAATGTTTTTTTTTTTTTCTATGTTTACAAATGACAGTGTCATAGAGTTCCAACTTTGATTACTTTAGGGTCCTGGAGACTAATGTATAGTAAAAAATTCCCTAGAAGTATTTAAATTGAAAAATATTTTGTGATTGGAAGAAGGTGGAGGCCAAGTAGGTAGAAGCTGAGTCTACTTGCTCTTGTCCCAACTCAGGTACTTGGCTGATTTTCTGAAAAATGAACTGAACACTCAATGAAATCTTAGCTGACATGAAGCATGGAAGCCCAGGTGTACAGAAGATGCTTCACAATGAGTGTTAAGGAGATTTTATAGGTGGAAGGGCAAATACCCTGAATGCAGTGCCTGCCGCCATGGAGACCCTGGTCAAAGATTGCAGCTTTGCAGCTCCCTCCCCTCCCAGGGCAGGGAACCCCCAGACCCAGGCCAGGAGATACCTGGATACACAAAGTTAGGGAGATCCAGGCTACACACACACACACACACACACACACACACACAGAATGAGCAGCCCACCCAGCACTGCAGTGGCAAATGCCAACCCAGAGAGAGCCAGAGAGAGGGATTCCATCTGGGTTGGGTGGAGCAGGCAGGCCGTGGTCCAGCTGTGACTGTGAGATACTCTTGGCTTTTTGGAGGGGTGGTATGAATGGAAAGCTGGACAGTGGCTCAGTGCTGCAGTGGGGATGCCCAGAGAAACTTTTTAAAAATGGAGCTGATGTTTGCTGCGCAGGGACCTCATGTGCATCTGCCCTGCCAGCAAGGGGGAAGAATTGAAGGCCTAGTTTGCTCCCTGAGTGCAGCTGGGCAGAGAGACTAAAAAAGTGCACAGTGACGGGATTTTTAGGCTCCAGCCCCGTGTAGCTGGCAAGGTGTAGGCTGCACAGAGTAGAGTTAGGGACTCTGCTGTGAGGGCAGTGGGTTGGGAACTGAATGGGTGGGAGTTGAGCACCTGAGATTATTTATAGCCAGACAGAGCAGTCTTTGCTTTTAGCTTTTATTCTTTTTATTCATATTTATATTATTTTTTATTTTACTGTTATTTCAAATCTCACATTTTACCCCTTCTCTTGGATTACTCCATTTTGTCTTCTTCCTGCCTTTTCTTATTTTCGCTGTAAATTTTACTTTATTTCTATGGTACTTTTCATTTCTGTTTGTTACTCTTAGCATTTCTCCTCCCTCTAACCTCTCAAAAGCATTCTTCCTTCCTTTAGTCAGCTCATGTTCTTCTTCCTATTTTTAAAAGTCTCATTTTCTTTCCACCATTATAAATCATGACTTATTTGGTGTGGGTATTATGGTTATTGCTGTTCTTCTTCAACTGCCTTCCTATTTGTTCACTAATTTTTAAAATTTTAAATTTTATAGGTTACTCTCCCCATGTCTTTCTTCATTTTGCCTTTCTCCTGCTTTTGCTTATTTGAGTTTGGGATTTTATTTTTTCCCTTTTCCTTGCCTGGATTCTATTCCTTATTCTTATGATTTCTTCTCCCCCTATCTCAAAATCATTTTTCTTTACTGTAGACATCTCATATTCTCCTTTCTCATAATAATCTTACTCTCTTTGCACTTTTGTTAATCTTTGCTCAGCTGTCATTTTATTGACCCTGTTGTGGTTTTTCTGCAAATGTGTTCCCTTTGGTTCACTACCTCTTTAATTTTATTTCAAGCCTCATATTATACTCTTCCTTTTTCTTTCTTTCTTTTTTTTAAAAAGATTTTATTTATTATTTCCAGAGAGAGAGGTAGGGAGAGAAGCAGAGAGGGAGAAAGATATCAATGTATGGTTGCCTTTCACTTGCCTCCAGACATGGACCTGAATGGAGACCTGGCTTGCAACCTGGTTATGGCTGGGAAATTTAACCAGCAACCTTTGGGTTTGTAGGCCAGCACCTCATCCACTGTGCTACCAGCCAGGGCCCCTTTTCTTACTCCATTTTGCCATCACACTTCTCTGTTTTACTAACATTTTAAAATTTCTCCCTTTCTTCCCTTGTTTCTGTTCCCTACCCTTACTATTTCTCCATTTTCTGCTCAAAACCATTTTTATTTCCTTTAATCATCTCATATTCCCCTATTCCTTTCTTATAAGATTCTTAATCTCTCTTTACCTTTATTAATCTTTATTCAATTGCTGTTGATATTGATGATGTGATAGGGGCACATTTTTGCTGATGCAGATTTGGTTTTCTGGGTAGTATTTCTTTTTAACCAGCACCTGTACAACAGCATACCAGACATGGCAGAGATTGTAACTCTCAGTCAGCCAGCTGGAGGGAAGAACATACCAATGAATCATCCACTAATAATCAAAGCCCAAGTACAACAAGAGAGCCCACATACGCTAAATAAAGGGCAACCCTAGAACACCCAGAGCAGGAGATCAAAGATGCTTCCCCACTGAGTCCCATAGAACTCCCACCACAAGAGTCCATCCCACAAAGACAAGCAGTAAAAGCAGAGCAACCTGAGATGCAGAAACAAACAAAAAGAGTCGCTTATGATGGGAGACAAAGAAATAATCTCCAATCACAAGGAAAGGAGGAATTCCCAGAAAAAGAGCTAAATGAAATTGAAGCAAGTAATCTATCAAACATAGAACTTAAAATAATGTTATAAGAATGCTCAAGGAACTCAATGAGAACTATAAGGAACATCATGGTAGCTACAAGGAACTTGGTGGGAACTATGGTGGAACCAGGGAGAAATGAAGGATACAATATATGAAATGAAAAATACAATATAAGGCATTAAAAACAGGCTAGATGAAGCAGAGGACCAAATCAATGGGCTGAAAGACAAGGTAGGAAGAAGCAATAAAATGCAAAGACATTAAAAATGAACAAGGATAGTTTAGGGGAACTTAAGGACAGCATTCACATTATAGGAATATCAGAAGGAGAAGAAAGGGAGCAAGGGATAGGAAATCTGTATGAAATAATGACAGAAAACTTCCATGACTTGGTGAGGGAAAAAGTCATGGAAGTTCAGGAAGCACAGAGGGTCCCAATCAAGATGAACCTAAACAGGCCTACTCCAAGATATATCCTAATTAAAATGACGAAATTTAAAGACAAAGATAATATTAAAGGCAGCAAGGGAGAAATAGCTAGTAAAATACCAGGGAGTTCTCATAAGGCTGTCAGCAGATTTCTCAACATTGAAGGGACTGGAACAATATATTTCAGGTAATGTAAAGACCTACAACCAAGACAACTCTATCCAGCAAAGCTCTGATTTAAAATTGAAGATGACGTCAAGAAAGACATTGACAATAACACAGTCATTATAGGAGATTTTAAGATCCCACTGTCAACAATGAATAGATCTTCCAAACAAAGAATCAACAAGGATATTATGGCACTGAATGATACTCGAGACAAAATGGACTTAGTTGATATATACAGAACTTCTCACCCCAAGGAAGCAAAATGCACATTCTTTTCAAATGCACATGGAACATTCTCAAAGATAGGCCACATGGTAGGACACAAAACAAGCCTCACCAAATTCAATAAAGTTGAACTCATATCAATCATGTGCTTAGATCATAATAGATTTAAGCTAGAAACCAACCTTAAGGAAAAACTCAAAAACATTCAAATTCATGGAGACTGAATGGCATGTTATTAAATAATAATGGGCCAGCAATGAGATCAAGGAAGAAATAAAAATGTATCTGGAAACAAATGAAAATGTACACTCAGTCCAAAACCTATGGGACACAGAAAAGATAGTTCTGAGAGAGAAGTTCATAGAAATACAGGTCTACCTAAAAAAGATAGAACAATCTCAAATAAATAATGGAACCCTACATCTATAAAAACTAGAGGAACAACAACAAACAGCTCAGAGCAAGTACATGTAAGGAAATCAAGCTCAAGGCAGAATGAAATGACATAGAGACTAAATGAACACTCAAAGGATCAATAAATTCAGGAGCTGGTTCTTGGAAAAGATAAACAAAATTGAGAAGGCTTTAACCAGACTTATCAAGAAAAAAGAGAGGACCCCCCCCAAAAAAAAAAAAAAAGTCAGAAATGAAAGAGGAGAACTCATAACTGATACTACAGAAATACAAAGGATTGTAAGAAATTACTATGAACAACAGTATGCCAAGAAATTGTGCAATCTGGGTGACACGGACAAATTACTAGAAGCATACAATCTTCCCAAACTGAATCAGGAAGCAGCAGAGATCCTGAATAAACTGGTATGATACTCGAGACAAAATGGACTTAATTGATATATACAGAACTTCTCTCCCCAAAAAAGCAAACTGCACATTGAAATTGAAGCAGTAATTTAAAAAATCCAGGCACACAAAACCCATGGACTGGATGGCTTCACAATTTTACCAAACATTTAAGAAAAAACTAACTCCTATCCTTCTCAAACTATTCCAAAAAGTTCAAGAAAAGGGAAGATTTTCAAACTCTTTTTACAAGGTAAGTATCATCCTAATTCCAAAACCAGGTAAAGACAAAACAAAGAAAAGAAACTACAGGCCAACATTTCTGATGAACATAGATACTAAAATCCTCAACAAAATACTAGTAATTTGGATTAAAAAATAAATTTTTTTATTTATTTATGGTCAAGTGGGATTCATCTCAGTGATGTGAAGATGGTATGTTTGCAAATCAATGCAAGTAATCCACAATACAAACAAACTGATGGATAAAAATCACATGATTATCACAATAGATGCTGTAAAAGCATTTGATAAAATCCCAGTTTTAGGATAAAAACACTCAGCAAAGAGGGAATAGAGGAAGCATGCTTCAATATAATAAAAGCCATGTATGAGAGTCTACAGCCAACATTATACTCAAAGGGCAAAAACTAAAAGCTTTCCCCCTTAAGATCAGGAACAAGGAAAAGTTGTCCACTCTCTCCACTTCTGTTCAACATCATTTTGGAAGTTCTAGCCAAAGTGATCAGATAAGAAAAAGGAATCAAAAGCATCCAAATTTGGAAAGAAGGAAGTAAAACTATCATTATTCCCAGATGACATGAGAGTGTACATGCAAAACCTGCTAGACCTCACCAAAAGCCTACTTGACCTAATAAGCAAATTTACCAAAATAGCTGGATATAAAGTTAATATTCAGAAATCAAAGTCATTTTTGTATAATAACAATGAAACATCAGAGATAGAAGCTAGAAAACAAATCCCATTTACCATAGCAACAAGAAAAATAAAGTACTTAGGAATAAATTTAACCATGGAGGCAAAAGACCTGTACTCAGAAAACTGAAGAAAGAAATGATGGAAGATACAAATAAATGGAAGGATATACCATGTTCATGGATGGGAAGAATTAGCATCATTAAAATGTCCATACTACCCAAAGCAATCTATAGATTTATTGCAATCCCAATTAAAATACCAATGACATATTTCACAGACCTAGAAAAAATACTTCAGAATTTTAAAGGGAGCCAAAAACAACCATGAATAGCCACAGCCATATTGAGAAAGAAGAACAAGGTAGGATAAATCACAATACCAGATATCAAACTATACTACAAGGCCGCTGTAATCAAAACAGCCTGGCACTGGCATAAGAATAGACATATAGATCAGTGGAACAGAGTAGAGAGCCCAGATATAAACCCAGGACTCTATGGGCAATTAATATTCAACAAAGGGGGAAGGAGCATTAAATGGAGTGAAAAAAGCCTCTTCAGCAAGTGGTGTTGGGAGAACTGGACAGGGACATGCAAAAAAATAAAGGTAGACCACCAACTTACACCATACACCAGAAGAAACTCAAGATGGATAAAGGACTTAAACATAAGCCATGACACCATAAAAGTCCTAGAAGAAAACATAGGCAGTAAAATTTCAGATATGCCACACAACAATATTTTCACCGATACTTTTTCTTTTCTTTTCTTTTTCCTGTTCTTCACAGATACTTCTCAAAGGGCCAAGGAAATAAAGGAACAGATAAAGAAATGGGAGTATATCAAACTGAAAAGGGAACCAACTGTATGGGAAAACGTATTTGCCAATGATACCTCAGACAAGGGTTTGATATCAAAAACATATAAAGAACTTAATGAGACTCAACACCAGGGAGACAGACAGCCCAGTTAAAAAATGTGCAAAGGACCTAAACAGACACTTCTCTGAGGAGGACGTACAAAGGATCTATAGGCCTGTGAAAGAACTCTCAACATTATGAGCCATCAGAGAGATGCAAATTAAAACCATAATGAGAAACCGCCTCACACCTGTCAGAATGGCAACAATTAACAAAATCAACAAACAACAAGTGTTGGCGAGGATGTGGAGAAAAGGGAATCCTGGTGCACTGGTAGTGGGAAGACAGATTGGTGCAGCCACTGTGGAAAATAGTATGTAATATCCTCAAAAAACTAAAAATGGAACTGCCCTTTGACCCAGCAATTCTGCTGCTGAGAATATACCCTAAGAATCCTGAAAAGAACTTGTGCACTCTATGTTCACATCATTGCTACTTACAATAGCCAAGTTCTGGAAATAGTCTGGAGTTAGACCCCTTGCAGGGGTTAGACCCCACTGGGTAAATGTTCTAGGAACGCATCTGTATCGGTGCACCAGTTGGCATTGTGTGTGAGAGGTTATGTTCAGTTCAGTTAATTATTTTTTGACGACTCAACACGTGAGCCAATTTCATGATGGGTGATTTACGAGTGCACCTGCCCACACTGCGCTGAGTGTTAAGCAGTTTTTGATCAAAACCAGGCATGACCCTCAACCTCCCTATTTACCTGATCTTGTCTGAAGCAACATTTTTTTTTTTTTTTTTGCTTTCCTGGATAAAAAAAAAGTCCTCAAAGGGAGATTCTTTGCTGATGTGAAAGAGGTGAAACAAAAAATAGCAGAAGTGCTAAAAGGCATCAAAATAAACAAGTCCAAAAACTGTTGTAAGCAGTGGAAAAAATGTTTCAAAAAGTGTACTGCATCAAATGGAGAGTACTTGAAGATGACTGAAATTTATACCCATAAGAATAAATATAAAATAAGCCAGTTAGTGAAGGACAAATACCATATGATCTCACCCATTACAGGACAATAATGAACAAAACTAACAACAAGCAAAACAGAACCAGATATATGAATACAGTGAATAGGCCTTCAGTGGGCAGTGGGGAGAGGGGAGCGGGGGAGAGGAGAGGAAGAGGCAAGGAAGGGGAGCAGCTTAGACAAGAGCCTAGTATAAAGGAACCATGGACATGGACAACATGTAGGATTAACTTTGTGGGGGAATGGGTGGGTGGAGAAGAGGACAGAGGGGAGCAAAAAGGGGATGGATGTAATACAATAACAATAAAATTAAATAAAAAAGAATAAATATAAAATTTGTTGTAAATAAATTATGTTTTTTGGGTCCCCCCACCCCCCAGCTGAAACTACAAACCAGTTGAACCACTCCTCATTTCCCCCTCTACCCAGCCCCTGGCAAAAACCATCCCACTCTCTGCTTTTATTATTTAACCTTAAAAAGGAAGGAATATTGATTTCCAGTCAGGACACATAACCAGGTCTCCAGCCAGGTCCATAGCTGGAGGCAGGTGAAAGGTGATGTTTTCCCCCTTTTCTTCCTCCCTCCCTGCCCTTCTTTCTAAAAGTAATGAATAAAAAATATTAGGAAAAAAAAAAGGACGGAATACTTGCCATTTGTGACAACATGGGCGAACCTGGAAGACATTATGCTAGGTGAGCTAAGCTTGTCACAGAAGGACAAGTACTGCAGGATTCCACTTACACATGGTATGTAAAATAATCAACTCAGAAACCAAGACTGAGAAATGTTTTGGGGAGTGGTGGAGAGTGGAGGTGGAAAGAGAAACTGTGTATAATCACTCCTCTAAGTACCTCAGTGGATCTCTGGTATCATCTTCCAAGTTTTTAGGTAGGGGTTGTCCTTCACTGCACTCCTCAGCTTTGTACTCCTTTCTGCAATAGACACTGGGATATAAAGTTAGGATTTTTGAACTCCGAAGATATATGTAGAGTGAGTATGCATCATTCCAGTTATGTATACTGCATAAGAGGATGGGCAAAGATATTTTAAAACTTTGAAGTGCACTGACAAGACAAAATACTGAAGTGAGGAAATGAGAGACTATTACCTAGCATTTATTTAGGATCCCTTTTGAGGGCTTTTAAAATCATAAATGAGAAAGAGGAATTAAAATGTTGAGAATGTTATTTAAACAATGTCTGCATTGCAGAATGATAGGGTATTTGTGAGGCCTGGTTCAGTTCGTTAGGGGACATTAGAATAAATTTGACCCTCTCTTTTTAAAACCTAGGAACAGTGTTACGTGTAAACTAAGGCCCTATAAGGGGGTGTAGAGGATTCTAAAAATATGATTTAAGGCCCTTAATTTTTGATTGTGCGACTAGCAAACTTGACATTCACAAGCTTTCAAAGCCCATGTTACGTCTCTTGACCTCATTTTATCCCTGGAGGGCCCAATTTAAGAGTATGGTCTCCGCAGGCCAGGCGTGTACGAAGTGCTTGCCAAGAGATTTATTTTGCTAAAATATGATAATCGGCTTAGTAAGACTTGGTAGCTTAAGAAAATCATAAACAGTATTGAAAAGATGCCTATGTTTCTGCATCTTTAAAAAAAAAATGAGCTTTCAGAATCCCCATCCAGCATTATGAAAATAGACTGTACAGAAGATCCTTCCCCTTTCTCCTCCCACTTCCCAATTTAAATCAGCTAATTAAGAAAGACTAACTAGAAGGGAATGGCTAACTCATTAATTTAATCATTGTCATACTTGTGACTATGGGCTTGTACCAGAGTTACGAGGTTAATGAATTCAAATATATTGTCAAAACTGCCTATAAGAGGAGGATTTTATGTTCTGTCATTTGTACACTTGTTAGATGTCAGCTGTGGTAAAGTTTGGCATCAAAATAAGTTACTGAAATTACATAGAAAATGGTGATTAGGAAAACATAAGGATTTCCATCTATCACTGTTGCCAACATCACTGCTACCTTCAGTGCTACTGTCACTATCACCATCATAATCTCATATGTTTTCCCACTTGGGTAGCAGGGAATTGACTTGCTAGGGCACAAGGTGGTCCACACACAGGGATGTTTGAGATTCCCTAGAATTCAGTCTTTGGCCATTTCTTCTTCTTATTGGATGTTTTATAATTTTATATCTAGTATATGCTAACATTTTCTAAAACTATGTCTCCAGCCCAGCTCTCTCTGAGCCCATTACCTGCTATGTTATCATCATATGTAATAGGCACTGAGCTAGTGCCGGGGATCCAATGGTCAACAGAACAAACACAGTTTCCTTCCTGGCAGGGCTTACAACCTGGGGAGATACAATTGATAAATGATACAAATAAGTATCAAATTATGAATTGTTATGAGTATTCAGTAAAGCATAGGAGATAAGAAATTATCATCTCTCATGATAGTGAGATGACCTGGTTTAGATTTAGGAGGATTCTCTAAGGAGCTAGGGATTATGTTAGAACCTGAAGAATGGATCTGGAGTGGCCCAATGAAAAGTTGAGAGGAAGGGAATTCCAGGCAAACATAGCAGCACTTGCAAATGTCCTGTGACAGGAAAGAGCCTGGCACTCTGAAAACTGAGAGAAGGCCCATGTGCCTGCAGGACAGGGGGAGAACTGGGTGATGGAAGGTGAGACTGGAGAGGAAGACTGGGGAAGGCCATGCGGAGACATTGCTCACCTGGGTACAGGATTTTATTTTAAAAGAATAGAAAACTTGAGACACTTAGATTGGTTGACAGGATCAGAGTTTTATTTAATGAAGATCACTATGGTTATTTGTGAAAGATATACTGGAGGAGAGAACATAGTGGAAATGTGAGAATATGGGTCAAGCTGAGAAAGGATGGTGCCTCGGAAAAGAAGGTGAAGATGGAGAGGAGAACATGGATCTAAGATATAATTTAAATTGATTGATAGATTATAGGCTTTGAATAGATATCACATAGGTAGGATAGATTGGATGAATTTTGAATAATGTGTGGTAGAGAAGAGTTGGGGAGAAGTTTCCTTTGTCAGAGATTTCCCACCCCACCAACTAACCACAAAATAGTATTATAATTCCATCTCTAGAGAAGTGCTGTTCAGGGCAGCCACAGGACCCCACTACAGGAGACCATCAAAACCTTTCCATACTTGGTGTCCCCTGGAGTTGTGCAACAATATGGTGGCCCTGAGGCTACAGAACATTTAATGTGTTTTGTTGCCTATAAAGATTATAAACAGGGTGTTTTTTTTGCATTGAGATTCTCCCTATATGTTTATGGTCTCCCAAGGGGCTGACTGGGGAATGGAAAGTACACCCTGGCATGGGATTGCATCATGACACACTTCGCTAGTTAGCCTACCTCAAGCAGGGATGAATTTATTAATTAACTCTTGAAAGTGTTGTTGTTTATATAATTTATATCCCTGAAAGAGTGATATTCTAATTAGGTACTAGTGGTAGCCCTGTTTCCATTAGTCAGATATTATTATGTGTACCACAATGTCACCTTTTAAAACCATGTATAATGATGATAGGGCATTAGCAAAAATGTTTGTATGTTGGAATGAAACACACATCAGAGGAAAATTGTCTATGGTATTAAAAAGGAGCCATCTGTCAAGGCAGGGAAATTTGAAGTCCAAAGCTTCTAGCTATCATTTTCATAAGCCAGCCACCCCTATCACATCACAGAATTCTTTCACTTTGGAATTCTAAGTCAAGTGTCCCTAGTTTGCACATGTATTCACAAGCACAGGTCATTCTTATCACTAACAAGAGACTTCTTGTTTTGCTAAGAGAAAATAAGTCAATATAGAGTATTCCTCTCCTTCCCCTTTCCCCATGTCCTCTAAGTCCAAAGGGTGCACACGTTTAGATATCCAACAACTTTTGTTTTCACTCTTTTATTTCTGAGTTTGATAAGCCTCTGAGTGAAAAGTGAAGGAATCTTGATTAGACCTTTAAAATTCAAAGTAATTCAAATCTTTGACTTTCAGTCCCAGCAATTCAAAGCAGAATAGAGTGTCTATTTTACCTCATCGCTTTTCTGTCAACTGTCTATTATTATTACAGAAAATGCAGCACCATTGGCCCACTTGCCTAAGTTGGAACCTGGATATTTTTTAAGTTCCTCTTTCCTTTTGCTACTCACTCTCATCTGGTCCCTAAGACCTACATTGTGAATCATCTTCCCTTCATATCCATTGCCCAATTATAACAGAGTAATTTTTCTTAAATGCACATTTGATCACTTTATTCTCTGCTTAAAAGTCTTCAGTAACACTCAGTAACACTTTATTATCTTCACATAAAATTTAAATTTATTGGCAAGTCAAAATCTTTAATAACTACTGATGCCTCTCAATTACCTCATTTTTGTTTTTTTTTTCTCTCTTGCCATCCCAATGCAGCTACACTGAAATGTAAATTCTCACAAAATTATCTTGCTCTTTCATGACTCTGTGACTTTTCAAATTCTCTTTCTTCTTCCTGGTTCTCCCTGTCATCCTCAGCCTCTAACTCCAAATTGTTCCTTGAAACTCACATAAAATGTTACCTCTGATAAGCACTCAAAAAGCTTTTGTCCTGATTCAAGCACCACCTTTCAAGGTGGAGTTAGGAGCTTTCTCTTGCATTCTGTGCTTGACTCTATCATATGATTTTACTCTATAATCTATGTTGGTTCACCTTCGTGTGTGTGTGTAGCTCATTATATAGAATAGCAGCCAGGAATGTGGGCTTAGGAGTTATACAGACCTACTGATCAAAAGTGTGACAGAAAAACTTTGGTTTCTGCATCTGTTATGATTGATTATTGATTTAAAAGGTAACACAAGTAAAATGCATAACTGCATGGTGCATACTGTGTGCATAGTAAATGTTTGTTGCTATTATTGGTATCAGTAATAGTATCTTCTACCCTTCATTCCTAACATGGTGCATACTTCTTAGTAGATACTCAGTGAATGTTGGTTGATTGAATAAATTTATACTAAGGAAACCTGGCTTACAAAATCTTGAGGATAATTTAAATTTCTTACAAGAAATTATCTGTAGTTCAAAACAGTCTGGGTACCTAACCATTTTCACCTTACATTAGCAAGGATATGACTATGGAGCAGCACTTGATTTGCAGGGTGAGGAAACAAAAGTGTAAGTTTCCTTTAATTAAAATTGTTGGTGTCACCTGGCGGAATTCTAATGTACCGTACAATTACGAGTGATAGAAAGAAGACTTCTGAGGAACATTTTTTGAGGTGTATGGTATAAGGATATTTCCACTAAATTGAAGGTTCCATACCCTGAATTCCCAAATCTACAATTTCCATGTAGAGATTATCATTGACTTTCCTGTGTGAACCAGCTAATAGTTGGATATTTAAAGGCTGTTTTTCTTTCATTGACTCTATATGCATAATTAATGATCACTACCATACCTAATTAGATAAGATTATATTTAGAACAAATTATTTCTTATCTACAAGTGTTATTCATAATAATTGATATAGCTAAGTCTTGGTTACATACACCAATAAAGCAGGTTAGAGACAGTAACCACTATCTACATGTTTGTATTACTGAAATTTGTAAAATGCTTTTTATATTATTTGAATATTACATATAGATATTTGGGCATAGAAGAAACTGAGCTAAATAATGAAGATATACTTCAAACAACAGGTAAGACTGCTAGTGATTTGCCTTGACATTAGGCATCTAGACTGTGAGGATTGGAAGGGACCTTAGAAATGGTTGAGCCCAACTTTCCACCTAACAGATGATTCTCTCTAAGTCCTGCCCCATAAATTATCTGCTGAATTTCTGACTATTTCCAGTTTTGGACACTTCTAGCTCATGAGGCTTTAACTAGCTCTAGTGAGGTTTTAACTTCTTCGGGGCACAACACTGTTTTCCTGTAACTTCCATTTATTTGTCTTAATTACTGTCTGTGAAATTATTCTGAGTATTGACTTTACTTGATGAAAAGTCACTTAAAACAATATATCAAAGACAGTCACTTTATACAGTAGAATAAAACATTTCTACTAGATATTCTGGAACTTCTAATATGAAAATCAACACTTCTGTTCCCAGAGAAAAATTGGGTTATCTAAAAGATTTAATCATAATCTTTTTTGGGAAAGATTTTATTTTATTTTATTTTTTTAGGAAAGCAACTAATTGGGGCATTTTAGTGTGAGAAGCTAGTTTCCAGGATGTGATCCGGAAAGGGAGAGCTCACATAGTCTGCATGAGAAAATGTGTTTTTGAGGGCTTCAGAGAGGGAGAGGGTAATAGGCAAACGATAGGGGAGAAAACAGTAGCTCTAAGACAGCAGACGAGAGAGGGACGTGAGACTACTAGAGACCAGGGCCAAAGGGAGCATATGGCCTATGGGAAAAAACCTAATGTGGTGGGGCTAGCAAAAGCTTTTAGGAGTAAGGATATCTGGAATGTAGGTTTAATTTTTTAGTTTGCATTATGTTTTCATGTATTATTGCCTTCTATCTTCGGACACATTACACTTAACCTGTAATTAAAATGTCTTTTATTATTGGCTCAGGAAGAATTCATGGAAAAAAGGGCCATGCAGTTGGCCCTCCATATCCACTGGTTCTGCATTTGCAGATTCAACCAACTATATGCAATATTTATGTACATACTGTACCATTTTATATAAGGAACTTGAGCATCAGTGGATTTTGGTATCTGTGGGAAGTCCTAGGACCAATCTTCCACACATAATGAGGGACAATTGTATTTCACAATTGGGTCAATTGGGTGGGCAGGGGAATAATAATGCAGCAGAGATCCTTGAAGATATTTGGGGAGTGTGGTTGACACTGGATTTTCTATTCACTATATTTTGAATTGAGATAAAAAAAAAAGAAGAGTTGAGAATTTTCAGCCTGTTAACACAAAGTTTTACTTCAAAAAACTGAAATCTTACTGTTGCAGTGGGCTACTCTGAATATGTTTGGTTATATTTGGGTGTGGAGTGAAAGGATTGATTATCTGACCCTCCTTTCCTGTTAATATTTTTTGAATCATTTGAGTAGAAGCACTGCTTGTATTCTGTCAATATAACTCTTGTAAACTGGTTTAAATAACAATGTAACACCTTGGGTCTTTTTTTAAAACAAAGACAAAATACAGTAGATGATTGTCTCCCCACTTTAGACTTCCATATTTTTAAATAATACGAAAAATATTATTTGAAGGTAAAAGATCTATATATTGTACTTTCTCTTTATTCATGGTCTTCTCTCTTCCATGGTTGTAGAATCATTTGGCCAAATTGTGATCCACATTGGTTGATGGTTCTAACTAAAGTCCCCTAATAAAGGGGATGTACACTAAACTTGCTGTTGGAAGATCCTGCCTTCAATACTAGCTTTGCCAGTCATAACTGTATAAATGCTAGGAATGTCGTAAATTCTGACTCTGAATTTTCTTATCTAAAAATTTTGAGTAAACAATGACTTTTCAATCTTCCTTATAGAATTGTGGTGATTATCAAATGCCATGATATGAAAACATCTTTTAAATCCAAATATCCCATACAAATATAAAATGACATAATTTTACTTTTTAATACATACTCTTTTAAAGAAGGACAAAATAGAGATACTTTTGAAATCTCTTCTCTAAAAAGTAACCAACTGGGAAAAACAAAGATAATATCCTTGGCTCATCAACAAAACCATTAGTTTGCCTTTATAACTTTACAGTTAACTCCAAGTGAACTATCCAAATGAATATTTTCTATTAGTTAATTCACATCTTTAATCAACTAACTTCTTAAGATAAATTGCATGTCCTTTAAAAAATTGGTAACTGATATACAATTACTGCTTTAGTGGAGTGGCTATTCCACTAAAGTGGGTAACTTTATTTTTTTTAATGGAGGGCCAATAATCATTAGCCAAAAAAAAAAAAAAGAAAAAAGAAAAAAAGAAAAGAAAGAAAAAGCCTTTCTCCCCAACTTCCTAAACTTTAGCATATTAATCTGTTTTGCTACTGAGAGTCATAAATATAAATTTCATAAGTCATACAAAATTGTAGTTTTATGTTCTGTCAGTTAGAGAATGAGAGACACAGAGGGGAAAGAGAAAAGGGAAGAGTATAAAGACAGAATCTTTCATTTTTGTATTTTGAACCTGTATTTCTTTGTTCTGCTTTATAAGCTCTGGCTTTCCTTTCCAAAGGCTTGGAAAAACATCTTTGTTTTATCAAACAGCTATTGAAATTTGTGACTATTGCCTGGCCCCGAATATTTCTCCCTTGGCCACTCTACTGTTGTTACAACCCTTGTCTCAGCCTCTGTCCCTATTCCACCTTTACCTGAGGCCATAGTAGTCCTCCCAGAGCCTGTGATGGGAACATGGGGTTGAGGACCTCCTGAAACCCTCTCCCTCCTGGTTATTTAAGTCCTGTTGCTTTGCAGAGTCCCTGTTTCCTCCTTACACTCAACCTTAACTACTGAAAACTACTTGAGATATATGTGCCCTTTTTCTGAAAGTTTCAGAAAGATGTGTTAAACATAATATAGGGACCTCAACCATACAATTAGAATTCTTGGACGTTTCCACAACTGGATGAATATATCACTCAAGAAAGGGAAGTAGGGTGGGCAATTAATAGGGAAGCTTGCCAGGGTCATAACGAAATGTGGTTTCTGACTGGCTTCATTTTGTTGCCTGGTTCCCCCATGCTTATCTAATTAAAACACAGATTGGAGAGTGAGGGGGGTGGAGCAAGAATTGAACGTTATCTGAATTAATTTTCAGGCTTGTAAAACAAATTGTTTTGTTACCTTCTCTAGTCTTTAAAGTCCATAGTAATTTGTCATAACCAGAACTACTGCCTAAATGATGAGTCATTCGCAAGAAAATGAAAGCTCCTAGAAAACCCAGTGATGGCTTTTCAACCTGGAGTGAACTTTAGATGATGATGTCATTGAAGGGCTTACCTGTGCCCAAATCTCAATGAATGCCAAGGGCCAGCATAATGTCTACTTAATGGCTATTGCCAATGATATCACCCAGGTTGCTGCAGTTGAAGCAAATTCCTTTGGAAATAGGCCATTTTCTTCTGTGTCTCCCGAGGGACTCTAGAATTTCATGCTGTATGTTTATATTTGTATAGTAAGCACATTTTCTAATTAAGGGACAGTTAGTGTGTTTTAGTAAATTAAAAATAGTGCCTTTAAAAACCAAACTAGACTGTAGACTATAGACTATAACTTCCAATATTATGTGTAATAATAATATATTATATAGTGCTTACTATGTGTAAATACTGTTTTAATTGCTTAACCTATATTTGTTCATTTAATCTTCACAACTCTATGAAATTAATTTTATCTTATTAACCTCAATTTATATAAAGGATATTAAGGCAAAAGAGGATAAGTGATTTACTTAAATTACACAAAAATTCAAGGATATACATAAACCATTTTTTCTTTTTCTTTTTTCCTGGAAGACTCTGACATAAAATTCAACAGAACTCTATGTAAGCTGATGTTTACAGGTGTTTATATTAGAAGAGACAAAAATGTCAGGAGGTAGGTGTCTGATTTAGAGAATTACTGAGATGAGATTTACTTACCAGGACTGAGGACTAGAAGACTTACATGGCAGTATAGAGGGCAGCATACAAAGTGTAGGAGTGTCAAGAATTTCAAGATACATGGAATATGAGGTCTGTCCCAAAAGTATCAAGCCAATGTCAATATAATTAAAACAGTTTGTGTGGCCAATATTTTCGGGACAACCTTGTATATGTTTTGAAATGTAATGGGGCTAATCAATAGATAAAGCGGTAAGTGAAGATAGAAAATGAAATTATTTGGGGAAAACAAGAAAGGCAAGTTTGGGAAATTTTGTGGTTAGAGATGGTCTTAATGCTGATCTGTGCTTGAGTTATTCAAAGAAGACACATTTTGATGTTTGATAGAAGGGTCTATTGAAACCCTAACTGAGAAAGATTGGGTTGCATTAAGTGACCAAAGAGATCCTATACCAGATTCTGTTCTTGTGTTGGGGGGAGTGTGAATAGAAACAAACTGCCAAGGAATTCACCCAGGTTTGAGACACATGTTCAGCGGTCAATAATTATATGCGTTAAGACTGACTGCAAACATTTCACATTTTAATTCATATCTCAATCTAAAGGAATTGTCTAAAAATGAGGAAGTGATCAATTGGATGCAAAGATAATACCTTCTTTTAAGATTCCAACACTTAAAAAATGCTTATAAGAATTTGATTGGCTTGGTACATTCCTTCAGAGTTCAGTTCTCTCTGAGCTGAAGTTCTCTTTTTACAACATATATTTGGGAATGTCACCTCTACTTTCCTGATAATATAAAATCAAGAATGCTACAGCTTTTATATAAAGGAAAAGTAAATGAAAAGATTAATATTGAAATGGTATGTATTGCAACATGTTCATCTCCAGGCAGAGCAATGCTAAGAGGCAAAATATAGTCAGATGTGTGCTCCTATGTAAGAAGTTACTGTGGATTTGATGGTACAGATGGAGACTGACACAGTTGTGTTATACCAGCAGTCCAAATACCATGAGTGGTGTTGTTGTCAGTGATGAGATGTTCCAGAATGAAGAACAGCTATAGGTACACTTTCAAAATAAAATATCACCTTTTTCTCACTTTCTGTAGTTGTAGTTACCTTTCTCGAATATTGTAGATATCAAAACTGCATAAAGCATACTCCATGTTTCTATGGAAAAGGAACGTAAGCTTAGGTTTTTCACCTAATAGAATGTGTGGCATGATATTCTCAGTTCAAAAGAGTTGTTGAATGATATTTTTATGGTAAAAGCACCCTCCATCCTTGTGACAACAGAATAATTAAGTGCCTGATCTAATTTTGGACACTTCTGCCTGTGAAAGCATGAAAAAAATCAGGCTTTGATGTCTCTATTGTCTCAAGATAAAGAAAAGTTGTTTTTGTTTTTGTTTTTTTATTTTTGCTCATCAGGACCTGCCTGGGTCATGTGAAAGCAAAATAACAAAATGTCCCTAAACCAAATGTCTTAAAACAACAATGATATGTTATGTCTCACAATTCAGTTAGTTGGGAACTTAATTTCTGTGAATGTCAGCTGAGACTTTCCAGTCACAGTGACATTTTAAAACTTCTACCTGGCAAACGTCTACTTACTCTGCAAATCTCAGTTTAGATACCACTTTACTGTTTTCTGATTCCACATACTAGATTGAACTTGCCTTATAGTACTCCTGTAAGCATTCATTTCCTATTACTCACCACCTTCTTCATTGTTGGATATTTTTACAGTTATACAATGAGTTCTATGAGGGCAAGTCCTATGTTTTGTACATCATTGTATCCTAGTTACCTTGTCTCAGATAGTTAAAAATTTGTTTTTGCTTTATAGTGCATTGAGTTGATCTGAAATTCAATCTGTGGATCATTGCCAAAAAAAAAAAAAAAAAAAAAAAAAGTGGCCTAATAGTTTTAGAATGTGATTATGGATTATTTAAAATGTTATTGTATCAATTACATAAAATATTTCCCCTTAGGGATTAAATGAAATGAAAATTTTGATCAGTAGGAAAAATATTTGTACAACATAATGTACATTCACCCTTCCATGAAGCATCACATCATTACATTTTTCACTAATCTGCTGGTCAGTGTTCAGAATCTTCTTTGGACATGCATCTGTGCCCATATGGACTTCTAACCATTTCCTCTCCTATATTTCTTGAATACAAACTCTGAATCTAACTTGGTCTGAGTCTTTAGCTCTTTGTACTAAAATCCTGAATATCTTTTCCTATTAGAGATGCATCTTCAATTTTGAATTATCCTTTATCCTCATTATAGCATACTCATTCCTTAATAGTTGATCCTTAGCCTTACTGTCATCTTGTCACTCATTGTCTGTTCTTGGTATGCACAGATTTGAGTCTCAGTCTTCACCTGTGCATCTAACCTGTGTTTTGTTCTGAGGCCTGAAAGGACCTGTGGCACCCACAAAATTGGCTGAAGGAATGAATCTAGAACATGATTTTATATTTCCACTTTCCTAGTATGGACTCTTCAGTCAAATGATATTGCTTTACTCACACAGAGCACAGAGGCTCTATTGTAGTATTAATGATAGCTTAATTTGCATAATATACTTGAATTAACAGTGGAGGTCTCCCTCTGAAAAAATGGGGCTTGGTTAGTTTATTTCTAGAGCCCCTCAGAAGTGCAATATCAGAAATTCTGAAAACCTTTTCACATCACCTAGTGTGTACTCTATGACAACTCCATGAATTGCTGTTTTCTTTCTGCCTCCCCTTAGTACAATGTAATCTAAGAAAAGAAACTAGAATCAGAGAGTAAGGTGGGATGTGAGTAGGTAATTTTTTTTTAATTTGCATGCCTGCCTTACACATATGCTTAATCAGCCTTGTAGCCTGAATAAGTAGTAGAAGAAATGCTATGTATTGGAGCTATTTTGAGATATTTAAAACATTGTGTTTCTTTCAAAATTGGCCACGTCTTTTTGATTTATTTCCCACTCTGAACATAAAACAGGTGCACCAGCAATAGTTGGCACATAGTGAGAAAGTTTTTGCATTGAAGACTGATCATTTCTTATAGTTCACTTTATCTTAGTCATCAGTGTTGTTTAAGAGATATTAAGTATGGTAATAAGTTGAAGCCAAATTAGTCAGGATTTGGCTAGTACTAACCAGGGTTTGCTTTAACTGTGGGAGGGACTTGCAAAAGGCACTATTGATTATTTATGGTGTATGCCAATTCTAATATGATATTCTGATTTCTGCTATTTGTTTAACTTAGAAGCAGATTCTACTTTGCTGTATGTGTGAAAGACAACTGGATGAGCAAAGATTAGTACTTGCAATAAGACTAGCAACTTATCTGAAATTGGAGGCAGAGAGAAAACAATATCTACTTTTTGTTCATTCTGACTCAAAATGAGTGAAGGTAAGGAATGCTACTGAATAACATGATCTAGGTAAAAAAAGAGAAAGATGAAAAGAGTGAGAAAACCAGTAGTGACACTTGAAGTGAAAATTAAAACAAATATAATATAGTACTTAGAAGATATAAGATGATATACAGAGTGGTGGAAAAATAAGAAATTGTCACCATGAAATAATAATTTGATACTGAATGGATGAGGATATATAGGCAATTGATATTTTAGAGATATAAATCACCACTTTGTGTATAACCCATGGCAGAGATTATATTCTGAGGTGATTCTACTTTAATATGTGTAGCAGGATGTTAAAATGGGACTCTTCTTTATTTTGGCTGAGATATGAAGATGTTGGGGCTACATTGAGAGATGAATTATGAGAGGGACACCCTATTTGAGGGCCAGAGAGGTGACTGAAACCCACGTTGTGGAACCAGAAAGCAGGATTTTGTGAGAGTTTTAGAGGGACCTCTGAGTGCTGTATCACCCCTCCTCAACTCAGAAACAATTGGAGTTTTGTGAGAGGTTCAACTTAGAGAACCAGGTGTGTGTGTTTCTTACAACTGGGAAGAGAGCAGACCAATTTCTGACGCACACCTAAGTTAAATGTCTTTTAAGGGAAAAGAATTGCATCTGGAGATTTTCTGTGTGGGCCTCTGTTGGGGGCCAAAGGAACACGAATTGTAGCCATGTGGAAAATTCAGTAAGAACATTAGCTTGAAGTCTGATACACATGGGACTCTGCAAAAGAAGTCAGTGTATCAGGGTAAGGAGACCACAGAGTAATAGACGACAGAGAGGTTTGTCACTGTGGTCAGCAGCTATGAAAGGATCAGGAGCAGCCAGCCAGAGAAGTGTGGCACTGCCTTGGACGAGAAGAATTGCATTCACAGATGTCTACCTAGCATGAAGTCTTCAAAGAAACCATGAACGCACCCATGAGAGAATGAGTCTTCCAGGCCCAAAGAACACGATACTTTGCATGATAGTCAAGTAAGAGCTTTCCTGTCTCTTTTACCTTTTTCCCTCCTACCACACATTTGATCCTGGAAGGTTAAGAAATAATAGCTATTGAGAAAGGGAGAAAGAAAAAAGTGAGGGAAAGAAACAAGAAATAGATCATATTTTATTCCTGAAGGTAGGCAGTCCATCTGCTACCAGCCTAAGTTGAAGAGCGGTGGGGAGAGTCTTTCTCATACATGAAGTTTAAAGGGTTAATCAACATAGTGGATTAAATATTATAATTTCTGAATGAAGGAGAAAATTACCATAAGGATTTCTATTACCTAGAAAGTCATAGAAAATCTATTACTTCAATGGCACAGTAAAACTTCCCTGCGATCATGTTTAAAAGGACAGAGAAAGATTGAAATCATAGAGGTAACTTTGATGAGCCATGAGTATGTTTGCAAAGTGCTGAATCGAGAGAAAAAAGGGTCGCTCCTTTACTTAAGGAGATAGTACCTTTGAACTAAAAGATTGTGAGCTTTAGAATTTGTTTTTTGTTTTTAAATTTCTGATCTGCCATTTCTTAGCTATAACCTAGAACAATTTACTTAACTTCTCTAAGTCTCACCTGTAAAATAGAAGTAATAATTCTTAACCCTGAAGGTGTGGGAAGATCCAAAGATATGCTGAAGAAATATTGTTTTTCTTCACCCTTTTCCTCCCCTTTTAGGTAAAATCTGTATGTGTTATTTAAAAAAATACACTTCATGATAGATATATTGTAGGTAGTGTGGAATATACAAAAAAACCCCATAGGTTTTCACTACTATCTATAGATATATAATTTTTTTTTCCTAAAAAACAGACTGTAAGCTCTGGCTGGTGGCACAGTGGATTAGGTGCCAACCTGCAAACCCAAAGGTCGATTCCCAGCCAGGGCAACATAACTATGTTGCAAGCCAGGTCTCCAGCCAAGTCCTTAGCTGGAGGCAGGTAAAAGGCAATCATACATTGGTATCTCTTTCCCTATCTGCTCCTCTCCCTTTCCCTTTCTCTGAAAATAATAAATAAAATCTTTAAAAAAACCCAGACTATAAATTTCTTTAATGTGAGGAGTTACAATGAACATCAGAAAACATAACAGTGGAGACCATCCTCAGAAAGATCAATGACGTGGGTTATTAAAAAACAGTTGTGATATGAATTGGTCAAGTTTGGCTGCATGGATAAAGTCTGACTTAAACTGGATTTGATAAGATTATGACATAACTTTCAAGTACAATGATCCCTGCTTATCTTTGGTGTCAGTTGACAGTAGTCAACCTTGGTCTGAAAATATTAAATTTCTTCAATCATTGACATCTTCTGCTTCTGGCATCTAACCATTGACATCATCGTGGCTCAACGATCTAAGATTTTCTGAAGCAGATGATTCTCCTTCTGACATATTGCTAGAAGGTCATAGTGACCCAAGACTCTGTTAAAGTGCCTGTCATTCACCTTGCTTCGTCTCATGTAGGCATTTTATCATCTCACATGACAAGAAGGGTGAGTGTAGTACAATAAAATATTTTGAAAGAAACATCCTATTCACATAACTTTTATTACAGTATATTATGACACTTGTCCTATTTTATTATTATTGCTGTTAATCTTGTACTGCACCTAATTTATACATTTTATCAAAAGTATTTTTAGGAAAAACACATTATATATAGGGTTTGGTACTATCTGTAGTTTCAGGCATCCACTGGAGGTGGGGGCTTGGAACATACCCTATGGATAAGAGGGGACTGTGATGTTGGGATAGACTCTATACATATTTCCAGATAGAAAAAAATAGCTTGAGCAAAAGTGGAAATGGACAAAGCGTAACTAAGGAACAATGAACTGATATTTGTAATGAAGCAGAGGACATGCAAGGTTTTTGGAATCATTGTAGAAGGGAAGAAGCTAATTAATGGAAGAGACTTATCAACTGAACACTTTTGCTTGATACATTTACCATAACCAAGGTGAAGACACCTAAAGTTTTGGTGGGTAAAAAAAGTATTGCTTGAGAAAATTAATCATGTTTGTTTTATCAGTTGGACTAGCTGGGGGAAACAGTAGAAACAGTGAGACCATTTACATACAGGTTATTGTAATAGCTAAATGAAAAAGATGGTAAATTTTCAAGGTTACAGCTCTGAGGCTGGAAAGAAAAGGATGAAATACAATGAGTAAAGAATTGACAGAATTCAGAAAATATTAGCATTTTCCAACATGTAGAAAAGTCTCTGTACCCACTGTATCCAACTGAACTTTCTCTGATGTTGGAAATGTTCTCTAGACTGTGTAATATGCTAACCTCAGCCACATGTGGCTACTGATCTCCTGAAACAGGGCTAGTGAGACTGAGGAATTTAAAATTTATTTGATGTTAATTCTTTTACATTTAAAATCAAATAGTCCCATGTGGCTAATTATGAGACAGTGCAACATCACTTCCACAATGAATTGCAACATCAACACCTGAGTTGATAATTGGATATGTTGAGTATTTCATTGGTGGTGTTGCCAACTAGTTAGTGATTTGAGTTTGGCACCCTTGCCCACTTTGGCAATTAGTGCAATGATTTGAATATTTTATTACATTTTTCTCTGATGTTTTATGGAAATAGAAAAATGTTATTAATAGTCTTAATAAATGTAAGTCTCATAAATTAGGTACAATTAAGGCATAGGTGGAAATTATCCTGAAAGTGGTAAAAATTCTGTCTCAATCTAAGAAGTCAATGGTGGGAAAATAAAGACTATATATAAGCATGAGAATATATTGCAAAGAGTAATTCTGGACTTTAATCTTAATGATTCTTATTGTTGTAAAATTATGATTACTATTATCACCACCACCACCATTATTATTATTATTTGGCAACAACATAGAGACAATGATATGGAACATCATCATACTTTTCTCATATTCTATTTCTGTTTTTAATTTCAACAATGTATTATACTATATGAATGTGAGCGTTCCTTCTATGTATTTTTTCTTACAATATTGAAAGTTAATATTATCTTTATTTTATTAGGGCAGAAAATATGCCTAATTTTGCTAGCATATGACAGAATTAGATCTAGCTGATACCCAAACTTCCATTTTTGGAATAGATAAACATGGAATAAAAATTTTCAAAGTATCATGCAATATTTCATGTTTTAACATTTAAATTTTGTGTTTTTTTTTTTTTAGATCAGGCTTATTCTCTGATCAGTAAAGCTATACTTTATCACACATCTGGATCTTTAGAGGCTTGGTTTTAACTATAAAAATACAATGTATTAAAAAAATACAATGTATTATTATTTATTAGTAACAGTTTGTGTTTATTAATGAAATAAAAATTAATTTCTTAAGACTACCTATTTTCTCATAGAATTTAATAGAAAGTTATCATTTATAAATTATAGATGATACACTTGACAGTGACAATTGCTGTTTCCTACTTTTTTCTGAGACCAAAATGATCCTGTTCTCTAAGATCATGAAAGCAAGTACAAGAATAATTGTTCTTTGACTCTAGTCCCAACTTGTCCACAAGGAACCATGAAACTGCTTGTAAACCCTTCCCAAACAATAAGCAGCAGGCTTGCTCTGGTTACTCATACTTCTGTGAGTCAGCCAATATCTGTATACTCTCATTTTCAAAATTCAGCCAATCCCTGAATTCCATGCTTACCCCAAACTCAATTCAAGATAAGGATTTTGCTATATTCGAGAGACTGTATTTTGCTCTGTCTTAACCTGCAATAAATTCATCTCTGTTTCAGATAGAGTTGAAGGGTGGTTGCTTCCCTCAATATCTTTTTCTTTTCTTCCTAGGTGTGTGATGCCCTGTACTGTCTATAATGAGATATATTTCTTTGGGGGCAAATAACTGAGAGATTATCTAAACTCTTGGTGAAAATAATCTGTCTCTCTTTTCCTCTCAGTCCTCCCCCTCCTCCTGGGGATACTTAAAAGGGTATGTTGAGAGATGTATAGAGTAACTAATTCCAACTGAATCTTATAAAATTATAAATATTCAATGACTTTCCTTCTTCCTCTGTCTCCTCTGTTTCTTGGGGTTCCTCCAGTACCCACTGAGAATGGGATGAACTAACATGAGGTCCAAGACAATTGGGAGTTTTTCCCTGACCTCAAAAAAGTAATTTGTTAAAAGTGATTTCTTTTATTATATACAATACATACAATTCATACATTTCATAGGACCATATAATTGACTTCTATTGTAACTTATGTTGCAGGATGTCCTTCTGCCATTTGCAATCCTTAATGAGGGATTCTGGAGTGTCATTTCAGCACTTTCCCCTGCTGCTGCTTGATGGGAGCATGCAGTCATTACCCGTGGCCTGTAAATGAATCCATGGGTATCGTGGCTATTCTCTCAAGGCTGCAAAATTCCTGGACCTGCAGAACTAGGGTGAGTGATATGACAATATTTGGCACACTATAATACCATAAAACATGCCCAAATTAAAATCACTGATTTAAAATTTGCCTTAAGAGAAAGGGGAGAAGATTGTTAATGTAATTCCTCTAAGGGACTAGAAAGGGGCAAGTGGCATAAAAAGGTAAAAATCTTGGTTGGGGAGTTTCTTCTTCAAGTTATGTCTCCCCATGAAATATAACCTCAATTATATTTTATCATTTGTGAGTAGATAATGATTGCTTCTATGGGAACAAGTTTTAGCACATATTTAACATGATACTGGTAAAATAAACTGGAAATAAAAAGGAATACTGTGCTGAAGTCCTCATGTATTGACTCACCAATTTTTACATTTATAGAAATTTAGCTAGCAAGTTGACATCACATTGGTAGCTTGAACTCTGCTGTGATGGGAGTATTGACACCAGGGAAAGTGACAAATACTACAAATCAAGACTCCCTCCCCACTGTGTTCTGCTTAATTATAGTTACCTTTGTCTGAAGAATGATTTGACACCAGTTTATCTCTAGGAGCCTCAAAGGCCCTGTAATGAAAAGATAATATTCTTATTTCTTTTGGAAAAGGGATAAGAATAGACAGGTGTCTATTCTGAATAAAATGAAATGGAATTATTTACAAATTCTACAATAAAGTTCAAAGGGTTAAGTCCTGATTTGGTCTACTTTTTCTTTTATTTTCTATGACTACATGGAGAAACTAGGTTTATTGGTATCAGAGGTGAAGGTCTGTTTTCCATAGTGGCTATATCATTTTACATTCCCACTGACAATATACAATGTCTTCAATTTATGTAATAAATCAAGTCTTGCTATTATTTATTTATTTATTTATTTATGATGTTAGTCATCCTAATAGGTGTGATATATTATTGTGGTTTCAAGTTGTATTTCCCTAATGATTAGTGATGTTGAGCACCTTTTCATTTGCCTGTTGACCATTTATATGGAAAATATACATTTTTATATTTCTTTGGAAAATGTCTACTTAGGTCTTTGCCAGTTTTTAATCAGGTCTTTTCCCCTATCAGATACTTGGTTTTCTCTCAGATGCATGATTTACAAATATTTTTTTCATTCAATAGTTTGCCTTTCCTCCTTTGTTGATTATTCCTTTTTGTGTGTAACAACTTTTTTAGTTTGATGTAATTCCCTACAATTAAATATAGAACTACCATATGATTCAGCAACTCTATTTCTGGGTATATATCCAAAATATTGGAATTAGTTTCTCAAAGAGATATCTGTACTTCCATGTTCATTGCAACATTATGCACAATAGCTAAAATAAGGAAGCATGGGTGGGGAGGAGGACAGAGGGGAGCAAAAAGGGGATGGATGTAATACAACAACAACAAAACTAAATAAAAAAAAATAAAATAAGGAAGCAATCAAAATATCTATTGATAGATTAGTGAATAAAGAAAATGTAGTGTATACACACAATAGATTCTTATTTAGCCTTAAGTAGAAAGAAATGGTACCATTTGTGACAACATAGATGGATCTGGAAGACATTATGCCAAATACAATAAGTCAGTCACAGAAGGACAAGTACCGTATGATTCACTTATATGAGGAATCTAAGGTAGTTAAACATATAGAAGCAGAGAGTAGAATGGCAGTTGCCAGGGGAATGAGAAATAGAGAATTCTTGTTCAATGGGTATAAAGTTCAAGTTACCCATGATGAATAAGTACTAGAAGTCTGCTATTCAACATAGTGCCTATTGTTAAAAATATAGTATTGTGCACTTAAAAATTTGTTAAGAGGATAGCTCTCATACTAAGTGCTTTCATCACAAAAAACAAGCTCACCTCAACTCCCACCCCCAATTCCACCCCCCCATAAAAACCAGCAAAGGGTGGATGCAAGGAAAGTTTGGGAAGTTTTGGATAGGTTTATTACCTTGATTGTAGTGAGAGTATCATGGGTGTAAACATATGTCCAAACTCATTAAATCATATACATCAAATATGTGTAGTTTTTTTGTATATCGATTATACTTCATTAATCCACTCCACTTTCCTGTGGAGGAAAAAGTGAAAGTCTAATGACTATATCTTGATCAAATAATTCTTTCAATTGCCCATTCTTGAATCTTAGCAACTGTTACAAAATTGAGCAACTCTGGGTCTTTGAGCAAACATTATCTCCAGTGATTGCAAAAACAATCAAACAAACAGAAAAAGACTTAAATTTTCAGCAGAGATGGCCTCTTCTTTTTGCAAACTAATCTCCTAGAAAAGGTTTCTAGGGCTGTTACAAGCACTGTTATCATAAGCACTCAGTGATTGCCCCTTTGTTTCCTGTTGATCTCTGGAAATTCTGGAGCCAGAATCAATCCTGCTCAACAACAGTGAATGAGAGAAAAACACTCCTCGGTACTCGGTGGAAGCGTTTATGCCACTGTGGTGGGGCTGGCAGCTGGAGGGAAGGAATTGGCAACAAGACATATGGTTGGTCACTGATCAATGTTAGTGTTAAATAACCATTTGGATGAATGGGATTCGATTTTTAAGGCTCTTTATCCTTTTTGGTTTATTGCTACATTCCAAGAAATTATTTGGACTTTGATCTAATTTCCTTTTTTAGTTTTCCTTGTTAATATGTTACATTGTTTACCATGTCTGGCTGCATATTCAAATCACTATGGAGATGGTTATCTGAGAGTGATCTGATTTGAGAGCAGTTGAAAACCACTGCTCTAGAATATAACATTTTAATGGAATTAAGATAACTTTAATTTAATTTTGTTTCATCATCAAGGAGTTAATTAATTTATAAATTATTTTGTCTAGCTATCTTATTTTCATATTGTTCTCTTACTTTTTTTCTGCACATGCACATGAAATATTTTTGATCATATGACACCTACTGGATAAGCTGCTGTTTGGTCCAGGATGTCAGTTTTACAAGCTGTAAATCTGATAAGCAGTTACATGTGCTTTGTTTTCCTTGATGTAAAAAAGGACCTATTGAGATATCAGCACATCTGGGAGAAAACATGCTTTTAATAGTCAGGTTGTTATTAGTCACTTTGAATAAAAATCTATCAAACTTGACATGTATCTTTAAAAAATAAAAAAGAATCCTTGTGGGTAATAATCAGTCTGATTCTGAGAAGAAAGCCAACCAGGCACGGCGACTTAAGTTTTCCTCATTGCCATTTATCATAGCAAAGGAGCTGTGAGGATATTAAAATTTGACTCTTATATGTTTTTGATTTTTTTTATTTTTAAAAAGATTTTATTTGTTATTTCCAGAGAGAAAGGAAGGGAGAGAGACATCAATGTATGGTTGCCTTTCACCTGCCTCCAGCTACAGACCTGGCTGGAGACCTGGCTTGCAACCTGGTTATGTGCCCCCTGGCTGGGGAATTGAACCAGTGACCTTTGGGGTCACAGGCCAGCCCCTTATCCACTGTGCTACCAGCCAAGGTTGACTCTCATATGTTGACGCCATAGAGATACATGTTAAACATGGTTGCATTGTTTTCTGCTTTTGTTCTGCTGACTTATGCTGCTAGTTTGTTGATTTAGAAAAATCCTCAGGATATGAAGTAAATCGAATGCTGTGTTCTGGTAACTGGCATATACCAAACTAGAGGCAAATTCACATGAGAAAAGTGCTTGACAAAAATATTTCATCTAAGATATTTTCCAGCTGAGTTGCCTCACATTCTGTTCCCACCACATTCTCTGAATTGCATGGTGGAAAAGCTGAGACTTTTAACTTATGCTGTGCAAAGTACTGGGAACTTGGGCACAGAAAACCAGGTCATTTTTTTTTTTTTTTATTGCTGTCTTTCTGCAAGCATTTAATTCTTTTTTATATTGCTTATGTAAGGGAAGAACAAATTTAGGAAGAACTTACTTTCTTTAAGAACTGTCAACTACACCAGTTATATATTTCCATGCTTGTTATCATTGACAAATTATATAGCTAAAATGATAATTGCCTTTGTAGATCTAATTTGCCTTATACATATTACAAGCATAACAATATAGGAAGCCAAATGTTGTATGTAAGAAAATGTTTATTAATAGCATATGTGCCAATTAACAGAGACCAATATATTTTCTTGAGAGTACATTGCCTACATTTTGGCTGTTATCAATGTTGATAATTTATTTTAAGCCAACAATGTGTTATGGTCTCTATAATAAATGTAAAGTTTCTTCCTTAAGTGCTCACAACCAAAATTACATATTATTCAGCAGGACCATCTAGGCATAAAATGAGCATGTTACTTGATTCTTCTTTATATTGTATCTTCTTTTCTAAATTGTATCATAAACCATTTGGATCTAACCCCTATCAGAACTTATACAATAGTAAGTGAAGTATACCTCTGCCTGCTTATTGAAGACTTCTTTCTTTTAGGAAACACAAAACAACTTTCTAGAGATTATAGAAGACTTGAGGAAATTTAGAGAGTTTGGAAAATGATGTAGAAGAGTAGTTGGTTATTTATAAAGTATTTATTGACCACCAGTTTTATTGAAGGTACCATAACAGACTACATATATACAACTACTTAGAGCCTAGTTGAGGAAGTGATATTGATACAAGGCAAGATTGTGAAAAGTATCATACTAAAATTTATATTTACCCCTGATTCCACTCTCAGCTAATGTGTGACAGTAGGCAAAACATATATAATCTTTCTGGGATTTAGTTTCCACATTTTAAAATGAGAGTATGAACTACTTTGTTTCTGAGATATTTTCCAGATCTTGAATAAACCTTATTAAAAGCAGGTACATTTATATTATATGGATTTTAATGCACTGAAAACATGGTCATTCTTTAGTAAGAAATTATCATTAAAAACCTGATAAAATTTGAGCACATCAGAGAGTTAGAGGAGGCTGGCACATGAATCAGAAGATGTGAGTGGTCAGGAGAAAATTCCACAGTTCTTTTTATTTTCTCGCCTGAAATGACCTTCTTTATATTCTTCCCTGGTTCTTTCCTCATCTCCCAGGTCTTTCTACAAACAGGTCATCTCTTCTGAGAAGCCCTATCCTGACGAATTCATTCATAGAGATTTCTTCACCCACCTCTCTATCCTATAGCTTATTTTTTCTCATAGCTCTGATTACTACCTACAATTGTAGCATATGTATTGGCTTACATGATTAATAATCTGCCCCTTTTACTAGGAGGTATGCTCTATTATGAGGTACATTTTATTTATATGTTTCATTGGTGTTCCACTAGCCTCTCTAGGATAGTGTTAGGCGCATTGATGCCAATTTACATTTTATTGACAAAAAGAAAACTTTCTTATAATGACACCAGAATAATAGCCTTTATCTTTTTCTGCAATATTTATTTACTCACAGAAGTATTACAGTAAGTTTTGCTAGTCTTTGCAGATAAGATTTCATTTTTCCCCTTCCCATCCTTTCCCTTCCCTTCCCTTTGAAATGTGGACAGGAATTTCAAGTTAAGTATTTAATAATGTGGAGCCTTTAGTTATTTTTTTCCTAATTCAAACTAGAAACCTTATGAGATTGGATGTTCTCATGAACTTTCTGCTTTTTCCAAGCTTTATTAAAATAATTTAAGAAACAACTCTTGTGGATTGTTTTCTGCCCCCCCCCCCCTTTTTAAAAGGAAAACCTGAATGTGCATAGACTAAATACATACATTTATTTTTAACATTAAAATTAGCTTTTGAACTTTGCAGATCATTTGTGTCTGCTCAGGTCAAAACAACAGATTGCACTTTTATTTTTGATTAATTTGAAATAGTGTTAGTACAGTGAAAAGTGAAATGTAACTAAATTTGGTTCCCATCATGAATCATTAGATACTTAGACAGTCACATTGTTACCAGCTCCAAAGTTGATGGGAACAGTTGCTTATGATGAGTTAACTCTATCAGGACAATCTCCTTGAAATTCTGTAGATTAAAAAAAATTGTTTGTTTTGGGTTTGTTTTTTGTTTAGAAGAATTGAGTTAAATTGCTTACATAAAACTTCTCTTTCTTCTAAACAAAGTCTAGAGAAGTCCAAACAAAAGAAGTTGGTTGGTTGGTTATATGTAAATGATAAATTCATAGCAAAAGCTTAAATTGTTTGAATGAAGCAAGCAAAAAGGAAAGCAATCAGTTTTTTTCATAAAGCCTGCATTTCCAGTCTGACATCAATTTACAGTTTATACCTTTTATTGCATCCAAATTATATTTATTAGTTCTTGCTTTTTATCAATTATCATTAGGATATAAATTTTACTTCCAGCTACCTAGATATAGTTATTTGGATGTTTGCATTTTGATTTCATTAACTAATATAATCAAAACAGAAATACATTAAACAGATAGGATTATTAGTTTTAATCTTTGGATATAGACTATTCTAACCTCTGATGTACTGCATATGTATTGTTGGTTCTGCTCAAGACAGAAGCCATGTAGCACTTTGTATAACTTGGTGCTATTTGCTGTTTGACCCACTATTTTAATGTGACTCCTTGTAATGGAAGAGTTTGATGGACTATGTCCACAACTGTCTGTTATTAACATGAGAGAAAATGAAGGACTCCAGTTTCAAGTAATATGGGCTCCTTAATCTTCACAAGCACAGAAAAGTCAATCAGAATATAACACCTGTTCACTATCAATATTAAGCTTGGGTTTCTGTCCTTTCTGAAGCTAATCAAATTGGATATAAATTTAGATAGTTAGGTTTATACAACCAAAGCAATCTTGATTGTGCCAGGCAGTGATTGCATTTGTAGTTTTGTTCATTTTAAAACTGACTCATGGCTCAATTATGAATGGGACATCAGCCTAGAATTTACAAAAGAAAAATTTTGGACCAGTGCCTCCTGGTTGTAGCAAAACCATTTTATCAGGGATTTTTTTGGAGGCATAGTAAGACAAGAATGTTAAATAAACCATTTATTTTACTAGTTAACAACATTGAGAGTTTGTACTTGAGGTGACTGAGACCAGCACAGCTAAACTTTGCTGGGTATGGACAGAGCCTGGGTTACCATATGGCATGATGACAGATTCCTACATCTGGGCTACATTCATAACTATCCCTTGTCAAGACATTTTGGTGGCTGCTGCTACTACACACTCCTTGAGTTTCAGAACATTATATGAAGGTCTGTCCTGAAAGTATCAAGCCAATGACAATATAATTAAAGCCATTTGCAGGGCCGATACTTTTGGGACAGACTTGGCACTTTTCAAAAGTGAAGTGCACAGTAGTAAGTGATACAAATCTACATTATGCAAATTCATGTTTGGTGGTGGTGGAGTCTATAAACGATATCTCATTTATTGAAGAGTTTCAACCAAGTGGGTTATTCACATTTTAAGATCTACCTTCAGGCCTACTATAAAGAATCTGTGTCTGGGTTGTGCAGCCCATAGACATATCCTAGGCAAATTGTTTAGCTTTCTGGGTTGATTCAGTTTACTCGGTTAAAACTTTGAATTCATTGTCTGATTTTAATTGTAGCACCATTCTTCCTTCCAGGGCAGGATTGGCCAGAAGTGAGGGAATGTGTGAGGCCTGTTCTTCTCACTCTAGTATGTTGGAAAGAAGGGTCTCTCACTGTCTATCCTGAATGTCTTATCTTTCTTATGCTGGATCTACCTCCTCTGGAACTGTAGGAGGGAGAGAGAAAGGGTGAAGGAAGGGAAGTGTCTTGTAACTGTTTTTCACTGCTTCTCTGGTTTCCATTTCATTGGCCCCAGCATGGCAAGCATCTCAAGGCTGTCTCCTCTGAGCACATGAGTGAGATTTCATCAAAGAGTCCCAGGGTGTAGGGGGAGGGAGGGTGAAAAAGAAGGGGCTGCCTCACTCAGTGTTTTCTGCTGTGTGGGTTCAGGTTGGAATGGTGGTCTTCCTCTGGGGTGAAATTCAGGTTAGATAACTCAGGCCCAGCTATGCCCTGCAGGGCTCACTTGTCCATGTCATTTTAGGGATCTAAAGAAAAACAGAAATAATCTGACAAAATTTTGATGTACTTGCCTGAGATTTATAAGGCAAATTATATCAGGATTATATCTTATCCATAAGTAGAATATTTAAAGAAAGTGGTAAAATATTGGTGGGTAAGGAGGACAGGAAGCTCGTTTAAGTTGAAGGCAAATAAAGGATGCAGTGGCCAGTGATAGAAGGAAGAGGGTGGGAGATAGAACACACTAGATAGCCAAGACCTGTAATCTGAGTGTAGAAAGCAGGTGGGAAGGGAATAGAACTCACATAAGTTATCAGAACTGTCAGGGAACTTATACTAGAAGGGTATATATGTTAATGAGAGGTAGAAAACATAAGAATGTCTTTACTGATGAGAGCTTTCACTAAGCATAATACTCTCTAGTTCCATTCATGCTGTCACAAACCATAGCAGTTCCTTCTTTCTGCTGTGTAGTATTCCATTGTATAAATGTACCAAAGTTTTTTGATCCATTGATTCACTGAAGGGTACTTAGGCTGTTTCCATCACTTGACTATTGTAAATAGCACTGCTATGAACATAGGGTTGCATAGGTTCTTTTGAATTAGTGTTTCAGGATTCTAAGCATATAATCCTAACAGTGGGATCACTGGATCAAAAGGCAGTTCTATTTTTAAGTTTTGAGGAAATTCCATACAGTTTTCCATAGTGGCTGCACCAGTCTATGTTCTCACCAGCAATGCATCAGGGGTCCCCATCAGGTGGCAAAAGACAAATATCATATGATCTCACCTAATACAAGAAGGAAACTGATGAACAAAACAAGCAAACAAACAAGCAAAATAGAACCAGAGGCATGGAAACAAGGAACAGATTGACAGTGACCTGAGGGGAGGGGGAGAAAGGGAAAAAAAAATGGGAGGGGTCTAGTCAAGGAAGTGGTATAAATAACCCATGAACATGGACAACAGGGTGGGGATTGACTATGGGAGAAGGAATGGGGTGGATGGGGCAGGGAAGAACAATGGGGGGAAAATAGGGCAACTGTAATAGAATAATTAATTTTTAAAAAGGGAAAGAAAAGGAGGGCTATTTAAATGTGTTGTTTAAAATTAAAAAAAAAAGCCCTGGCTGGTAGCACAGTGGATAAGGTGCCGGCCTGCGAACCCAAAGGTCACAGGTTCGATTCCCCAGCAGGGCACATAACCAGGTTGCAAACCAGGTCTCCAGTCAGGTCTGTGGCTGGAGGCAGGCGAAAGGCAACCATACATTGATGTCTCTCTCCCTCTCTGCCTCTCTCCTTTCCCCTCTTTCTAAAAAAAAAATAATGAAATAAAATATTTAAAAAAAATTAAATTAAATTAAAAATAAAAGAGCAGTTCCAGTGGATACTATGATACATCTAATGTATGACTATTATACATATATGTGTGTGTGATATACACATATACATACATCTACATGTATACATATATGTTTCTATACTTTATATTGTTGATCATATTATGATGATATAAAATTACAGAATAACATGTGTATGCTTAAAAACCAGTGTGTAGATTGTATTCTCTAGCTCTATCGGTGTGGGAAAGTGGCTCTTAACTTAGGACCTATATGTGAGGGAGAGGGGACTCAGAGTTTTACTTATTACCTGCTCACCAGGCCATTACCCATTCTTGTCTCTTAAGAATTATTCTTCCTTTGTCTTAACTCTCTGTGATACCAAAATGGAGTTGATTTGGTGGTTAGTAAGTATCAGCAACTACCTCATGACAACTCCCCTCTGTTATAAAAATGCTATTCTGGCTGCAGTTTTAGTTTCCCCAACCTCACACCTCATCTGGGCCCTAGAGACTCTTGTTCCTTTATGCAATCACCTTCGACTTTCATGCCACTTGAAACCCCGCAGCTAACTCAGAGGCATGTGGCATCTGGGGTAGGACTGGGGTTTCAGCTGCCTAGTACCTGGCTGTAGGGCCAAGCTAAAAGAGGGTATGCAGAAGTCCAGTTAGTGTCCAAGGGACTGCCTGCTGGGCCTGCTCTGGGTTGGTATCAGGGTTTCAAAGTGCACATGATAATGTTTACCGTGTGTCGGGGGTGGTGCTCTGCTTCCAAGGGGGTCTAACCAGATGAAAGCAGGAGTCTGGTTTGTACTGAGGAAAGGAAGCTGATGAGAGATACACTGAAGTGAGGGTCCTAATCAAATAAGATGGAAATGGCCCCAGGAAACCAAGGATGGCCTTATTCATGAGAAAGGAAGGGGAAATGTGGTCAATGCTGGGGCACTGTAGTTCAAAGGAAATATGAATGCTTGGGACCTCTCTCAGGAGCTCTTCACACCAGATTTAGGACTGAAGGACCACTGTTCCTAGATTGGATCTCCTAGTTGAGAAAATGATGCCCAAAACACCACCAGGCTTTGCTGAAATGGTTGTTGGACCTGTGGGGGTTGAAGATCATCAGGATATTGCTGGGCAAGGCTAGGGAAGGCAGGAACCAACTTTTCCCTTTGTTTTCATTCTCATTCAGGCCAGAAACATCCGTAGAGGGCGTCTTCTAGCTGTATGTGTACGTTCTTATTCTTTACATCTAACTGAAAAGCAAAGTGTGTAAGGTTTGTACATGGGTTTTCTAACTACATTATAGCATGTTCCAAGGTTGGGACATGTGGGGCAGTTCTATGGCCCAGCATCTAGGAAAGACAAGATGTGGGACTTCATTTCTTTAAACAAAATGTGGGAGTGGCTTCAGAAGCACCCGCTGTTGGTTTCTTTTTTCTTTGAAGGATGTTTTATACTTGCCTGAAAAAAAAAGTTCCGGAGGTTAGGTTTCTGCATTTTATTTATAGTAGATATCTGGATTTTATTCCAAATCACCCTGGCTCAGAGCTTGGAAGGAGAAATTGTAATAAAAATGTACAGGAGTGAAAGCTATGAAGAAAACTCATGGTAAAGGCATAAGCATTTGCATTTCATGTTTATCAATGACTCATAAAGTAATGGAACACTTGAGGAGAGTTCCCCAAATGAAACTGAAGTCAAAGCTTCTCTAACCAGCTCTGTCCTTAACTGCATCCTCCAAACATTTCCTAAGAAAGTGTTGATTTTCCCTAAAAAAAGAGATGGGAGTATCTATTTGGATGTATTGCACTGGGAGGAAAAATTAGTTAATTCTCGGGACGGTGGGTGAAAATTGGAGGCTGCGGTAAGGACAGACGCACGCCAGGGCTGCCTGCAGAGAAACTCAGCGCTTGGCCTCACGGTTTGGCCTCGGGCCAAAGGCTGCAACTAACAGGGAAGTGTCAGCATCTCAATATAATTGCATGTCCCGGAGCCTATTATGCCACTAATAAAAATGCTTTTCAATAAGTCTGAGAAAGGAAGAGGGGGGAAAAAGCACCAGGAAGAAAGGAATTGCCTGAAATATTTTATTATATTTAATAAAATTCTCATTAATGGAAAGAGTAGCTTTCTGCTAAATAAATGTGCTTTAATTTTATTTTCTGATTAATTTGATTTGGGAGAAAATGCAAGGAATGCTTTTTCTTTTCAGTGTACTTCCTTTAGAGAAGTGTAAAAGGCAAGTAGGCATCCTGTAGGCAAATGCTCTCTCAAGGAGAGGGAAGAGGTGGGAGGACCATGGCCCTGGGAGCCTAACTAGTAATTATGTCACTGATGTACTGAGTGACCTTGGGCAAACGATTTAACCTCTTCATTCCCATATGTAAAATGTTAATGTTTCATGCTTACCAAATCTTTGAAATAATAAGAATGTCAAAGGTATTTGACACAGGTACCGTTATTTATAATGGGTGCAATAGAGAGCATATATGCCCACTAACAATGATCTTAATCACACACAGCAGCATATCTGAGATACTTTCCTCTTTTAGCATATTTCATATGAATAATTGATGCTTGAAACACTCATGAAAAACCACTTGGGTATCCTTATAGGAATGAGTCCTAATAATGCTAGTATATAAATGCAATCTATAAAGATTTTTCTTTTGTGCTTCCTATAAAACAAAGAAACATGAAAGGAATCATAATAACCAAATTTTGTTGCTCACTTACTATGGACTATGTTCACAATCATGAAAAGAAGGAAAAGAAAGAGAAGTTTTTTTTATTTTGAAGCTTCTTCCATGAACCAGGTATTTATATACATTACCTTTTCTCATAGTGTTTAGCAAAATTTCTGGCACATAGTGGGTGGTCAAAAATAATGGCTTGGCCACAAGTTCATTTGTTTTTTTCCAGTAAGATGGCTCCAGTAGTGCTTAGTTGTCTTTAACTTCATTTGAAACAATTTTGTTAGATTGTATTGTGACAGCTGTCATATCAGCATGCATTAAAAAAACTTATCAAAATTGGTGAATTTTTGTGGAGCCATTTTAATACTGAAGATGGAAGAAAATAAGCAACAGTTTTGGCATATTATGCTTTATTATTTTACGAAAGGTAAAAATGCAACTAAAATGCAAAAAAAAAAAAAAAAAAAAAAAAGGATTTGTGCAGTGTATAGAGAAGGTGCTGTGATTGCTTGAATATGTCAAAAGTGGTTTGCAAAGTTTTGTGCTGGAGGTTTCTTGCTGTACTAAGCTCCATGGGTCAGGTAGACCAGTTGAAGTTGACCGTGGTCAAATTGAGGCAGTAATTGAGAACAATCAATATTTTACCATGCGGGGGAGATAAGTGACATACTCAAAATAGCCAAATCAATTAAGTTATTGGTGAAAATAAAAAGTGTGTCTTTTATCTTATGAAAAAAGCTAAATGGACTTGTTGGCCAACCCAATATTTGTTGGGTGAATAAATGCTTCTTATAAGTGCTTCTTTTTTTAAATTCTCCAAACCATATGAAACAAACATCACCTCCATTTTACAGGAGAGAATAAGGTTAAAAATAGTCTAAATATTTTATCAAGAGCAGATGGCAGAACCAGAATTTGAATACTGGTTTGCCTGACTTCAAAACAAATATCCTTAATAACAGGGCTTTGGCAGTGTTTTTATTAATAGAGGTTACCATTCCAAAGCTTATCAATTATTATGATGAATTTATTGAGTGTGACAGAAGTTGACATGATGAGATCACCTACTCACTTTAGATTCAAAGGCTCTGGTTAGCACCTTCCACAAAAGGAAACATGAGAGAGGGAAGTGCTGAAGGTCTTCCTCTGGTGAAGAAGCTCATTAGTTGGTATGGCCTGTGTGGGATCATATGGATCAAACCGAGCTACAAAAGCATTTCTCACACACAGTGATTGATAAGAGGAGCAGATGAGTGGAAAATGTAAGTCAAGAAAACGAGAAAGGCTCAGGGACTATTGTGAGCTGGGAAACAGGAGGCTAAAGGGAAAGAACAGCAGGTGAGTAGGAGGCGGCTTGGGCAGATCCTGGAAGGAAATTGCTGCTTATAGCTGAGCTTTTCTGTTCTAACTGCTTTGTTAAATGGCCAGGGGCAAAGAACACGTATCACCCATTATTGGTAGAATGCTGTTTTTGGTCTGTTGTGCTGGTTGTCACTTATTGCCTCTCCAGTCCCAATCCACTCTTCTTTTCCTTGCTTGGTACTACTTGAGTTGGAAGCTGTAAACATTTTCCCTTAGCCAGCTGGCACGGCTTTAAGCTTTGTTGGTAGGCGGAACTGGAAGGACACTGCAGGAGGAAGGCGTTTCTCTTGACTTCTCAGTGTATTTGTTTCTTCTAGCTCCCAGTCAAGATCACTATCCTGCTATTTTTGCTAACACACAGGGGGTGATTTCCCAGCGAGTTTTAACAACACTCGAAAGGGTGGTTTTCTGGCCAGTTTTGCCTGCAGCTTCCTTGAGGGTCTCACCAGAACTTCATGGGGCAGCTTCCCAGAGAGTCTTCTGGGCTTCCCAGAAGATGGCTCCCTCTTTGGCATGCCTGAAAGCAGTGTCCTGCTGGCTAGCCCAGGACAGTGGCATTCCAGCTAATTTCTCAGCCACCCACTGGCTGTAGCCACACTTTCTCTAATGAGGTTTGAGTCAGCCTTGGGAGAAACATCTTGCAAATTTATTTCTTCCTTGAGTACTTTGTCTTAGCCCTAGAAGTAGTACCTGCTCCCTTTATCTGCTTTTCCCATGTTCTTTACTATTCTCTTATACTTTTGCATTTACTCCTGCGTTACAAGTTAATTTTTAATATTGCACTTTCTCTGTTCAAATTTCTGGTGCAGTTTCCTATTTCTCAACTGGATCATAATGGATACGCCAGCTTGCCTTCAAATGCACAGCCTGAGGCAGAGACCTACGTGAGGAGCTGTTCATTTGGGAATGTAATCTTAAGGAGCCGAAAACCAAGGACAGAGGAGTGAAACACGAAGAAGGAAGAGTCAGAGTACAACAATGTATTACCTAGTTCATCCCACCAATGGGCAGCTGGCTTTCAATCCCATGGGACTGATACCAAGCAAAGTGGGGCCCATTCATATGGCACCTTGGTGTATGACCCAACAATAGGTGTTGAGGAAAACAGGTCTTTACAATATTCCAATCTTGGGGAGGCTGGGAGCACTTTAGCTCAGAGCTCTGTTCTCCTAAAGGCTATAAACCCAAACCAAGCCCAGTGGGTCCCCATCCCTTATCTGTCAACTCTCCTTCAGGATCTGGGGTTATGTTTTCTTCAGTCTCCATATAATAGTTCAGGAAAGCATATGGCATATTACACTGGATCACGGTGAAGTCCAGAAAAGTCACAAGTCCTAAGAGAGTGTCCTCCCTATGTGCTCTGAGTTCCAAGAGCCCAGAGAGAGCCTGGGTCTGTAAGGCAGAGTCCTTGGTGGCTCTGGTGTCAGCTGGAGCAGGCACGATCACAGCAGCAGCAGGCCTGCTTCCTTACTAGCCCAGCTGAATTCTGACTATAAAATGCATAGCTGCTTGCTCCTTCTCAGATGGCAACCTGTTCCTACATCATGGCACCCACTTCCATCATGCTTCCCCAATATGCTCCATTCTCAAGGCTCCTTCCTCATACTCCTCCAACATGACCCTTCTTCTTCTTCTAGCTCTTAATCCAAAACTGCATGGCACCTTCTTTCATACCAGACCTCAAGGCTCAAGGCAGACATGCGGGTGGGGAGGTTTCTACATCCTTCAAACTGCATGACCCCCTTCCTTCATAGCTGTTCCCTAATTTTAAATGGTGATCCCAAGCATCATATGTCAGTGTTATGAAAGTATCTTGGCTCTGGCTGGTGGCACAGTGGATAAGGCGCTGGCCTGCGAACCCAAAGGTCACTGGTTTGATTCCCAGCCAGGGCACATAACCAGGTTGCAAGCCAGGTCTCCAGCCAGGGTCCGTAGCTGGAGGCAGGTGAAAGGCAACCATACATGGATGTCTCTCTTCCTCTCTGCTTCTCTCCCTTCCCATCTCTCTAAAAATAATAAATAAAATCTTTAAAAAAATCCCTTAGTTTAAAAAAAGGTATCTTAAGCTATGTCATCCTCTCTTTTAGCCAGCCGGCAGCACAGCTGTTATCTAGCTACCAGCCTTCCATAGATCTACCAAGTACTTAAAAGCTGTATTCTCTCCTTCCCCCATCCCTAAACCATGGGATGTGGGGACTTTGGGGATCCCTCCCTCACTCTGTTACAGGACCTTCTGAGAAACCATGTAAGATACATCTCAGAACAAATGAGGGGAAAAAGGTAGAAAATATTTATCCTTTGTCTCCTCTTTCCCATTGTTCAGAGGAAGGCCCGCCACTTGCATCAGCTGGAAAGCAGTTGAAGTCTGCATAGATCTGGTTGCCGCAGCAGTGCTGGAATAGGAGTTGTAGCCAACAGAGGGTGTAAGCTGGTGCATACAAGGTGTGTGGTATAATTACTAAAATGAAAAATACTTATTTTAAAATATTTTCTTCACTGTGTTATAAAAATTTAGCTAAAATTTCAGGGTAAGAAAATTTTATTAGTAATTAAAAATATATAAGCTGCAACTTGGTTCCTTCATTTAAAATGTCTAGATCTGGTAGGGTGAGGGTGGTAGATTAGCCCTGTATTAAATAAGTATTGAGCAGGGCAGTATGCAACCGATGTTAAATATGGTATGTTACTATAGGAATGTACTAGAAGACATTGCATCTTACTGAGGCAAGAGGCCCACTGCTCCAAGAAAGGGCATTATTTCTGCCAAAGGCAAGAGGTCATAGATAACTATGGCAAGGAAAAGGAAACATTATCATAAATTCAGATAATATCAAGAGATAGTTCAAATTGCTAATAGTTTAGTAAGCAACTTAAAGCAAAAGAGTTTAATATTCCTAGGCCTATGGATGTGAATAGAGAAAACTGTGTTGGCAGGTGAATTCTGATATTGAATGGGAAAGTTGTGGAGGAAAAGTGATACTCTACACATTCTTGCTACTTTCCTCAACTTACTGGGAGAGGGAGAATTCAATGTCTTTCTTACTCTTCCATCAGGACACTTCCTGACTTCATGCCTAAATTTTCTCTCATCCTCATCATCCGAGGTCCATGGCATTTTTCCTAGGATTGGTTTTAACTTATCATTTCTATTTTCTAATCTGTGAGCAAGATTTACATGGCGTGGCATTTATTTGGAAAATACTTATGTTTTAAAGAAAATTTTGCTAGTTTTGTTTGTTCATTAGGTTCCTCATAAAAGTGAAATCATATGATACGTATCTTTCTCAGACTTATTTCACTTACCATAATACTCTCTTATTTCACTTAGTGTAATACCCATGCTGGCACAAATTTGATATAGACATCTTCAGAAATATCTTTAATTTTAGAGAAATATTTTGAAAAGATTTAACACTTTTGAATCCCAGGAAGCTAGGCGTGTATGTGACTCATGGAGAAAGGATATGTAATTTTCTGCAAAATGGTTAAAATTTTAAAATAATAAAGGTTAAGGGTGGAAGGAAATTGTAAATGAATGTTAGCGATGGCAGTATTGATTGAGTTTTCAGGTTTCATGTTAATGCCTTCATTTGATTTGTTTAGAAATGCTACCAGAAATACATTTTCTTAGATTTGTAGCAGAAGAAACCAAGTGCTTCAGGTCACACAGATTAGCCATTCCATGTCCCCTGTGTCCACAATCATTCTTCCTTCTCTCTATTCTTGTTGCACATTTTATATGTAGTATGTGTGCTTTTTGACCTTTCTGATATCCAGACCTATACTGTGAAAATGTTTTTAAGCTCAGTCTCTTCAGTTAAAGATAAGAAATTATTTCTTTAATATTAATTCATAGTACCTAGTGATGCTAAAAGGAGGATGAGCTCCGTGTGTATCGGGAGCAGAGGATTTTGTGGATCGATGCCAATTCTGTCCCTTACCAGCTGGTGACTATAGGAAAGCCACTTAAACTTCCTGTGTTTCAGCTTTATTACTTTATAAAACAGGCATAATACAACTTATCTAATAGGGGTTTTTAGGATGATTGCTATAATTCAGCAGCTCCCAAAGTATGTTCTTTGAAATACCAATTCTAAAAGGTGCTCCTCTGCAAAAACAAAAATAAAAAACAAAACAAACAATAAAAAACCTTCTTGCTTAATTTACTGTGTGAAATGTAGTGTACTGAATAAACTTTTTAATGAATCACTAATGCAAAGTACTATAGTCAGGCATCTGGAAAGTTCAGCAAGAAAGAAGGCTGTTTATCTTTTTAAACCAAGTGTTTCTCACACATATCTGACTAATCCTTCTTTCATTTAACATATATTGAATAGGTAGAAGATGGGCTAAGAAACATAAATAAGTTGTTGTGCCTATGTTATGGTTTTCCTATTTTTTCAAAATTTAAACTTGTGTTTATATATACATATATATTTGTGTTTTACCATTTCAGTATTTTATTATAAGCAAGTATTAAAGTATTACTTGGTTAAAAAATAGTTAAATGTAATAAAGAGGACATATACTAAAATGCACCTTGATTTCTGATGATTTTTAATAAATTAAAAATTTAAGAAAGCTTTCATAGTATTAAATCATTTGTGAATCATTATTTTTTTATATAAAAAATTTATGATTAGCAGAACAGTTTCTACATTTGCTATGGGAGTTTGCCAGTTTGGTAATGTAAAAATATCATAATATTTATGTTTTCACATAAATATATATCACCTATTTATATGAAAGCTTCAGCAAAGATGCTGATCTCCCAGTTGGAAGCCAACTTCCAGATCTCCTACACTATGGAAATCAATCCTAGTGATCCTTAGTAATACTGATTTGTAGCATTAAGTTTCCATTGATTCTTTAAATCAGATTCAACTGAACACTAATATTATCTTTGAAAATTTCAGAAAAACTTGTGAAAATTTTAGTAGTTGTATGAGATTTTATATTTCCTGCCTTAAGAATTTGAAAATTTATTTAGGCTAATAGACTTGTTCAGAAAGGTCACACTCTGTGATATCTTATGGTTTCAAATCCAAAAGGTACAAAGTGTTATAAAGTACATCCTATACAATAATTTCTTATAAAACAGAAGAGGTGGATTTGAATATGCAGTGATCGATATATAAACAGGAAAGAAAGAAAAAGCTTCTGTTCCTATTCACAACATAAGGAAGGTAATTTGCAGTGTATTTCCAGTACATGAGGTACTTAAAGCACATTTGGCAACACTTAGCAGTAAGTGGCAAATCATTGTTATGTCTCTCAGTACCCTGAACACCCTCATCCATCCGGTGTTGGGCATTAGAATAGCTCAGTGGCTGTATCTGCTCTGTAGGTTTTGCCAGTCTTTTGATTTTTGAATTTTGTCTTAAATCAGCTGGTGTATTATTTAAAAGTTGTTCCTGAGAAACAAAGGGTCCTACTGGTTTCATCTCTAGTAGGGGAAAAAAAGACACAGCCTCTTTCACCAGCATCCATCCTTCCTTCCCCTGCCTACCCCTTGGTCCATTCTTCATTACTGATTTCCCAATGGGCTCCACCCTCTGATCTCTAGCTAGAAAATTCACCATTTCTTAGGGGAGTGGAATTTCCTGTCTGATATCCATCTAAAAATAAAGTCAGAGGGAAAGAAAGGAAAGGAAGTTAGAAAGGTCAAAAGGAATGCTCTAGGGGATATTTCTTGTTTTCAGATGTGGCCAATTAGCATTTAAACCAATAAAGGAGAAAGCAGAATAGGATTTTCTTCAGGTACTTTTAGTCTTCTTTCTTGTTCCTTTCTCAGTGCCCACAATTTCAGAACTGATAGGCAATAAAGAAGATTTTTATCAATACAAACCATCACTACTCAAGAACAATGCCCTAAAAGCATTCGTGAGGCTATTAACTATCAGTTGGAAAATGTTTGCAGTGTTGGGAATAATCTGATCTTTATTCCCCACAGCTGTGAATATTTGTTAAACAATTATACATCTGTACCAATGTTACAGATGTATAATTTTGATGGGTTTTTAAACATTTAAGAATATTGTAAAGAAAAGATGATAAAGATAACCTTTATTAATCTGTTTTACCATGTGTTAACAGCATTATTTAAGGCACATTACATATAATAATTTATTTCACCATCATGTGAACCCAATGAGGTAGGTACTATGAATATTATTCCAACTTAGATAAAGAAAATCGAGGAATAATATTAATTGAGTATATTAGGTGTCAGACCATTTACATGCATGAAGAGGTAGAGAAAACATCTGGATGTTTCCATTGGCAAGGGGTCAGCAGACTTGCTAGAAAGACCTAAATAGTATTTTAGATTTTGTGGGCCACATGTCTCCATTTCTACTCCTCCTCCCTTTCTCCACCTCTTCTACCTCTTTTTTTCCCCCTACACATTTTTAAAAATATAAATATCATTCTTAGTTTGGAGCAGTACAAACCAGATTTGGCTCTTACTTAGGTCATGGTTTTCCCACGCAGCCTCAACAAGTGAGCGAATTTGCATGCTTTTATGCTGAAAAGGTAGGATAAGCTTCAGGGGACAGTTCATCAGAGTTTTGGTTCCACTCCACCAAGACTCACTGAGACCTGCTTTGAGGATTTGTCCTCAGGCGAATCCTTTATCCTTCCTTGTAAGCATCTGTGCAAAATGGGTAGAGGTTCATGCTTTCTTACTCATGTTTGAGGGGTGGTGTGGTAGGGAAGAGAGGGCCTGTATGCACAAGCACAAAGCACAAATCCTAAACATCACTCTGCACAATCTGAACATGATCCAAATCTGAAATTGATTCCAGAGACCAGAAATTTATGGCATGGATTGGTTCAGGCATGAGTTGCATGTACTCTCAAGGACTGTGTGGTAAGGTCCTCTGTGGCTCCAACTTATTAGTATAAAATGGGTCCTCAGATTCTGCATTTTTAATGAGATTCCAGGTTATGTCGACAGTTTCGATCCATGGACCAGACTTGGAGTAACACGATTTATCTTAAAAAGCATAACTACTAAATAATCAGGGATTGGTAGAATAAATGCTGGGAAGGTAATTACAATGCTTAGACATTTTTAGAATGATATTTTCTGCAATTGTTGCAAATGATGCATGTACAATGTGTGAGCTAGAAACATATGATCTGGATAATAGCCATTGCCAAGATTTTATAGTAAGCAAGATGTTTATCATAATAGGGAGAAAAAAAATTAGAGCCGATCCTGGGGAGGCATGGAAAGGTGGAGGCAGGGGTGGAAGAGAAAGCCAGGAAGAGAGAGAAAAATATATGAGCCACCTTATATGATCACACTTGTGAATGGCTGTGAAAACTGAAATGAGACCTATATTCACATCGAGTGAAGCAGAGGTGAAATCTGAGGACACTGGAGTCTAAAAGGCAAAGGATGCCAATGTGTGTATTATTTCAGGGCTTATTGGACATCTTATGGGTACCAGCTCAAACGATGGGGAGGTTAGTACAGCCCAGAGAAAACCACCCACCCAATTTTTTTAATATCCCAGTTATATGCAGTATTTTGTTAATCGCCCCAGCAACTTTGTGGATTGGGTATTATTCTAGGTTTTAAAATAAGGAAACTGAAGCTCTGAGATATTAAAGAACCTGCCCAAGGTTTTCCAGAAAGCAGATTAGAAACTTGAGTCCCAATAGTCCAACTATAAGACTCATTTGATTATACTTGCCATTTAAAAATATTTGAGGGGAGAAACCCAAAATAACATTGTGAAAAATGATATAGTAAGTGGGTCCAGTGGTGGGTTCAGAATTTCTATATGGAAGAAGTTTGGGGGCAACAGCCTGTTTGTAGGTATATTGTGGCTAGAGGGTTGTCCTGAGGCTGTGTTTACATAGCCAGCATGCTATTTTTACTTAGGTCATATGTTTTTTTGAGGTGGTTTTTTTGGGGTTAGCTAAATCCCCTCCAACCCACTTTTTCATGGCATCCCTGGGTGGCACTTTAATATATAACAGAGGCAAAATTGAGCTTCTCCCTTGCTGTCTCTGAAGCATCTCTAAGGAACCTTAAAGTGAAAACCACTGAAGTAATACTGTTCCTTCAGTTTTATAAATGAGGAAACCAACATTTAGAGATTTAAAGTGAGTTCTCTAGGATAACACAGCAAGTTAGCAACAGAGACTCCAAGGACTATTAAACCCAAGTACGTAGAGAGATCCATATTTTTCAATTAGTATTTAAAGTACAAATAGAAATTAAGACAATTGCCTCAAGTGTTGAAGTGTTTTGAGGCTTATAGATGGTAGAATATTCTAGATTTAGAATACACTTTCTCCATAGAAGGAGTATCAGATGAGGCATAATGGCTTTCAAAGTTTCTCTTAGTATAGCATAGTTTCATTATTAATTTTTGTTTTATAATGTTTTTGTTATATTATTAAATTTTTGAAGATTTGGTTAATGTTTTATCAGAACAGTGTTACTTTTCTTAAAAATATTTGATTTTATGTGAGTAGCCACATCCTATGTTATAACTATTACTACATAAAGAGGGCAAATTTTTGCCAGCAGAATGTGTTTCTGAATTTAGGTTAAAATCAATAACAGTTTAAAAGAAATTCACTGTACATAAGAATTTTTTTCTTGACTTAAATTAAATGGAACATGTGCCTAAGTTATTGTGATTTTATAACTGTCAATTATATTTGCTGTTAATTGCCAGTAGGGCCTTGTTATAAAAGAGTCTTTTAAAAATATTGAAGAATAAATTCATTTGAATTCAGTATTGACTCTGCCTTCTATTGGGCTTTTAGCCAAAATGTGACTCAATAGGGTGAATACAGTAGCTGGAGCAATATAATAGCTTCACCCTTGGAAATCCTTTGGAATAAAATGGTAACCACAAGGGCAAAGGGGCATGTCTTCACAACAGTGCCTTTCATTGGTGCAGACGGTCAACTAAAGGACAACATGTAGTATTACAGGCTAGATGTATAATTCTAATGGCTCAACTGTTTAGTAGGAAGCATCATATACATAAAAGTTCCTGAGACTAAAATAAAAACTATTCATGTTACTGAAATCTTAGTTCCCTAGATAGAAAAAAATATATACTAAAGACAGATTGCAATGAGGTGGGGAGGGGAGGAGAGGGGTAGAGGTTGGAGGTTGTGGTTCATTGGGACTTTTGTAAGGATGTTCAAAATAATGTTCCTCAAAATTTAATTGTGTTTTTGAATCCTATTGCTCTTTACTTCTACTCCACACTCATCACCAGAATAAGCACAAGATTAAATCTACTGGCTTGAGGTGAAAAATTATAAGCTCTCTTCTACTGTGTGCCCTGAAGAACATGATTTTTTTTTTCTATTCTTGAATTAGGGATTTTTGTTTTTCATAATTAGGAGAAAACTACCCATTTATTTTCCCCCAGCTATATTAAAAGCTATAATAAATGAGAGGGCTACCTTGCCAGTAATAAGGTGCTTACTTATAGAACATACACACTTTTTATTTGAAGGTTTCAGGTCCCAAATATTCATTGGTATAGCTCCCTAGTAATATGGGAAGATAAATACAGTAAATTGCTATGGATAGACAATTTAAGGATTATTCATGTTTTTTAATCCATTGACTTAATTTCAAGTCTTCTTTTTTTCTATAAAATCAAATACACTTCATATGATATAAATTTAGCATCAGTTTCACAAAGTGAAATAAAGAGCCATCACGATAAAAAACATTTTCGCTGGATGCTTTCATATCCCCACTGTTCCTAAAGCACATGGCCTTTCTTCTCATTCCATTTTATGCTAAAGGGGAAAAAAAATAATCTACCTCAAAACCCGACACTTTGACATAAGTATTATTTTGAGTTGAAGGAAATTAAGAAATAGTAGACATTGGAGGAGCTCCCTGCACTTTCCCTTTCTACCTAAAAGCAGCATACAAACGTCCCTTTGTAAAGGCATGTTCTCTTTCCATCTCTTGTACCTGGAGGAGGGAACAATCTTATCACAAGAGGTAGAAAGTTGGCACCTTACTAACATAGCTTCCCCTCATTTCTTTACCTTCTAATAGTTTACTTCCCCTAAAAGTTTAAATTTCTTTCCGTTGTTCTGTTACTTCTCTACAATTTATTGCCTTTCTTTAAGATTGTGTATAAGGTCCCAATTTTAACCACTCATTTGAACTGCTCTTCGCTGAGTTTACCTATGTGTATTCCCATTATACTTGTAAATCTACTCATTTTCTTCCTCCTGTTATGTCTTATGTGAGTTTAATTTGCAGGCCCAGACACTAAACCTAAGAAGGTAGGGAAAAAGTGTTTTTTAAAATCTTTTTTGTTTTTAGGGGGGAAATGGGAGGGAGAAACATTGATGTGAGAGAGATACACTGGTTGGTTGCCTCTTGCATATGCCCCAACCAACGACTGCACCCACAACCTGGGCATGTGTCCTGACCAGGAATCAAACTGGTGACCTTTCGTTTTGTGGGTCAATGCCCAATCAACTGATCCCTGATGTCCAAGGAGAGGAAAAGTCTTTTTTCTTTCTACAATGCCTATCTTGAAAACTCAGGTTTCTGTTTAACTAAAAAAGTTTGTTGCTTATTTGTACTGGATAGCTCTGGCCAATATAAAGCTGAAATTATGATGTTTGAGTCACTAATTATGTTGCTTTTAATGAAAAACTAAAATAAAAGCTTAGTACTATATTTGGCTAATTCATAGATCATATATAGGGAAATATTGGGTTGGCCAAAGAGTTTGTTTGGATTTTTCCATAAGATGGTTTCAGTGGCATTTAATTGTCTTTAACTTCATTTGAAATAATTTTGTTAGATTGTATTGTGACAGCTGTCATATCAGTGGGAATTAAAAAACATTAAAATTGGAAAATCTTTGTGTAGCCATTTTAATATTGAAGATGGAAGAAAATACACACTTTTTCAGTATATGCTTTATTATTTCAAGAAAGGCAAAAATGCAACTGAAATGCAAAACAAAAACCAAAAACCAAAAAACAAAAACAACAACCAACAAAACAAAACAAAACAAAACAAAAAACCCAAAAAGATTTGTGCAGTGTATGGGGAAGGTGCTGTGATTAATAGAATGTGTCAAAAGTGGTTTGTGAAATTTCATGCTAGAGATTTCTTGATGGACAATTCTTAGCTTGGACCAGTGTGCTAAATTAATACAATGGGTTATAAGCAGGGAGTATACATGTTAGTATTGGTCTTATATCCTATGAGTTTGGGCCATATTGCCTTTTTCATGATAATTTTTATCATTTCAATAAAGTTTTCATCTCCATAAAAAACATATCACTAAACATTTTTACAATTTCATTCAGAGATTCAAGCTGATTTTTGATAGGACTTTTTTTCTTTCTAAATTCAACTTGAATCATTAAATTACACTAGAAATATAGAGGAAATTGCAGACAGCAATCTAACAGGCAAATATTAGGTTTAATATTTCTTAAAGAATTATTCATGTCCATTTTAAATGTTTAGGACAGTATTTTCCAAAAGTGTGTCTAGAGAAACACTTTTACACAATAACAGTACTCATTGAGACTATGTAGAGTTATTTCACTCAGGACTCCTCAGCTCTGTTTTATGCCACGTTCAGTATTGTAAAAATTTATTTCTTGAGATCATTCTCATCTTGAAGTTTAGCAGAACTATTAGAATCTTGTTAAATCAATATGTGATCAAGCGAAGATAAGAAATTATTTTCCAAATAATTTTTGTTCTCTCCTGTCCCAGATAATTATTACTGGGAGAGAGAATCAGGAAGATGCTTCTAAGTGTTCAGTGGTAAATTACCTGGCTTTTGTTGATGTATAGTAGTCATCTCAGATACTATGTGGAGGAGAGATTATTCTATTTGGACTGGATATCTGCAGAGTTTCAAAGGCTGTTTTAGCCAGAAACTTCTTAGGAATTCTGACTCCTAAGATTCCCAAGGTCTCACCTTATTGGGCCAGCTCATTTTCTTTTATTTTAGTCAGTCACTGGAGATAATGAAAATCAACACCTTTCCTTAGTTGCGGATCTCCTTTTCCTTTCTGCTTCAGAACGGGTCTTTGATTGTTATCCTAATGGTGAAATGGTTTTCTAACCCAGTGAGAATTCAACTCTAAAGAAGGAATGAAAAAGGAATCACTTTCTTTCCAAACTTGCACTGCTATTTGACTGACAAACAATTCTCTGCTTGGGCATTTTCTCCAGAAGCTCCAAACCATGTGAATTCTAAATATATTGTGCTCTGTGAAGTAACACTGTTAACAAGAAGTTCTTGAAAACATTGGTGTTCCTTCTTTGCCCCTGATAACAACAAAGTAACACCTACTGACTGAATACAGTTGGATAGTTCTGTAAAATAAATAAATAAACTGTTTACTTCCTAATTTATTGGAGGTCTAAATATTATTTATTGGTAAAAATTTAATCTACAAATTATAAATATGTGCTTATTGACATGTTCAAGAAAATACACTACTTTTTAAAAATCAGATTTATGAGTGTGGAAAATAGGGAACCCTCTACTTTTCTTTATTCTTTTAAAAAGGAAAGAATACCTTTAAAACCTTCTAACAGCTTTTCTTTTATTAATAGCTGAAAGAAATCTCACAGAGAGGTGGATACTTTAAAAATAAAAGGAGCAACATGAAAAGGTGCTCATCTTTTTGAAACCTCTATTGTTCAGTAATGCCTAATGTTAGACATTAAGGATTTACATGTTCATCATCATATTTTATTGAAGTTGGTAATAATTTACTTATTATCTGCAATGGGTTTCTGAAAAATATTTCTCTTTCCATTAAGGATTTCATTGTCAGCATTTGCTTGTCAGTTAAAACCTCACATCATTAATGTAACTTCTCATCATAGGGAAAATTGAATATTCATGTCTAGCTCAAATCACTGTTATTTTGGCCTCTTAATTTTTTTTCTCCCTGAAAGTGCAGATTGTTAACCCATCACTTTACAGCTAAGGTTGTTAAATTCCCTGAGATTGCTTTGGTTTGTAAATAGAAGTTGAAGTTTTGGTAATTTTTTCATGAGTAGTAATTTCCAATTTTAACCTTGACAGTTTCAGACCAGTTAGCCTTTTGCTCTTTGCTAACTACTTGGTTAATTCTTGGTTAATATTCTAGGTCCCAGAGCCATGCTATTTTAACCCTTTATACTGTGCTGGCCTGCTTATACGTATGGCAAATAAAACCATTTAATGATGATTATCTTCTCAAAGATCTGACATTCACCTAGGAATTCATTTATTTAGCTGAAAAACACTTAAAAGGTATTTTTAGATTTTTCAAACTCTTTCAACCATAAGATTCTAGGATTCTATTTGTTGATTTATTACACTCTAAGTGAATTAACAATGATAAGGCTAGCCGTCGAAAACATTTTTTGAGGTCAAAGACTACATTTTTCTTAATTTATATTGTGGCAGAATAGAGTTTGTGGCCCTTTCTTCCTTCAGTACTGGTTCATACACATCTCCTTCCTGAGACCAGGTTCAAATTGAGCAAAGATCAATTTGAGGGCTTTGGTAATGCACCAAAGGGCAAAGAAGAGACAAAGACTCTTTTTGCATAATAACTCACAGGAACTATGTTATTCTGAGAACTGATGATCCTTGGCATTGAAAAAGTCTGATTGCCTTGTAGCTGCTTAATTCAAAATCATAATCATTGAATCAAGTTCCTTTCATCTTCAGAAGAAGCAACCCAACCTTCAGGGACAAACAAATAAGTAAACTTTCTTAAACTGGATGAAAACATTAACAACTTGTTGGAAGTTGGCTTGAAGGAGATGTGAAGGAGGGTGGATGTTGGTGGCAAGAAAGGTGTTCAGTAACTACAGAAACTTAAATATCATGGAGGGGACGGAAATAAAAAGAGATGATGCAAGCCTTCTTGTACAGCAGATATTGTATGGGTTACATATATGACTTGAGCCTGAATATGTTTAGTGATTTTACGTTTATTATTGCCTAGTTAAAAATTAGATATTTCCATAGTGGATTGTACAGTTTTGGCTTTCAGTGACTGCATAATGAGGGGTTAAATTGTTAATAGCAACTTGCATTCATTTACGAGTTGTCTGTGCTGAAATATATATGGTGTTGATGGTGAATGTCAGGCTTCAGAATCTGAAAAGTAAACATCCTACAGAATATGCAATCTATGAGACCTAGTTAATCCAGTTCTCCCTTTGCATACTCCCTGATGGGACATATAGTGTTTTAGGTCATACTTAGCCATTTAATGGTTGACTTACTATCAGAGAATTATTTGGGGAAGCCACAGGGCATGAGAGAGCCTAATTAATATTAAACATCAACAATAATTTGGGCTTGTTTTCATAAGTTGCCTGGTAAAAGAACATGCCAGCCCTGGGTTATCAGTATGAATTAATGGTAGCTTCTTGTGCTGCTGGCCAGAATCATTACACACTGTTTAGCATACAAATTATTATGAATAATATTTTTGATATAGTAGAACTTGACTCATTCATATCACTAATCTGCAAATCCAATAATTCTCAAACTAACTTCAGCCGTCTCTCTCTCCTCTCACTAAAGTTTATTAATAGCAGGGAGCTGTCATGAAATCTGATATTACAAAGAATTCATTACTTCTACAAAAGATGCTAGAGTACATTTATTGGTCTATTACCAAATAATCTAATGAAAAATTAAAATGCAAATATATTTATCAGGTAGAAAGAGCAGTACGCATTTTTTGTGATATGCCATCCAGCATTTTATTCTGTCAGTATGCAGAGAAAGTACTTTCACTGGTTAATTTGCTTTGGTCTTTAATAAGGTTCTTCATTAGTATGACAGTAAAACTCTAGAAGAACACTTAAATAGCAGAAGAATTACTACAAATATTCAGCAAGAATAAAAAAATGGTCTCTCAATGGTTAAAACAAATATAAGATTATTATTATGTGTCTATTTTTATGTTCTCATTCTCCATAACAATCCAATATAATTTCTTACCAAATTTGCAGTTCATAAAATAGAACAGACTAAAAGAGAGTCTATAAATGTCAGACTCTAATAAATTTTTCCATACAAAGAATGAGTTAACTATCTGGGAAAGGAAAAAAAGGAAAAGCAACAGGCCAGAATAACAGTGATTTGAGCTAGGCATGAATATTCAATTCTGCCTATGATGAGAAGTTACATTAGTGATGTGAGGATTTTACCGACAAGCAAATGCTAAAAATGAAATTCTAATGGAAAGAGAAATATTTTTCAGAAATCCATTTCAGATAAGTAAATTATCACCAATTTCAGTAACACATGATTACTGCATGCCATCTAATTCATTATATTCTACTTGAGCTTTGGTTGAACAATAATACTTCTGAATAATTCAATTTAACAGTTCAAAATCTGAGTGCCTACTATGTGTTTCCTGTGTATACATATACTTAATAAGTGCTTCCTAAAGTCAAGGGACACAGTAAATTAGCCTTATTGGCATCTGAGAAAAAATTTTCAAGTCTCTGGCAGCTAAATATAAGCTATACATAAGGATCTTAACATAGCACTTCTCTTCCATTCATAGACAAAGAACTTAATTTTTAAGGAACAGATGTGCAACTCTCAGTAGGAATATTTGCTGGGGATTTAAAAAAAAATTTAAAAGGGATTTTATTTAAGGCCTTGGCTTGTGGCTCAGTGGACAGGTGCCAGCCTGCAAACCCAAAGATCGCTGGTTCAATTCCCAGCCAGGGCACATAACCAAATTGCAAGCCAGGTCTCCAGCCAGGTCCATAGCTAGAGGCAGGTAAAAGGCAACCATACATTGATGTCTCTCTCCCTCTCTGCCTTTCTCTCTTCCCCTCCCTCTATAAAATAATAAATAAAAAATTTAAAAAAGATTTTAAAAATAGTCTTCAGCTACAGACCTGGCTGGAGACCTGGCTTGCAACTTGGTTATGTGCCCTGGCTGGGAATCAATCCAGCAACCTTTGGGTTCACAGGCTGGCGCCTTATCCACTGTGCCACCAGCCAGGGCCATTGCTGGGGATTTTTAATAGGAATCTTTCCAAAGAGGACCTCTTGCAGCAAGAGGCTATGGAGTGTACTACCTGGAATCTGTAGTTGAAGCCAAATGATATTTAATAACTGTGCAAAAGCAATTCAATGGAGAAATGATAGACTTTATAACAAATGATGCTGGACCAATTGGCTACCCAATTGGTGAAAGATGAACCTTGACTTAAACCTCACACCTACAAAAGTTAAATCAAAATGAAATACACATTTAAATGTAAAAATTTTAAAAATCATAAAAATCTTAAAATGATAAAATAGAGGAAAACTTCTGAAACTCAGAGCTTGAAGTGAAGTTCCTCACCAAGGAACTTGACACCAAGAGCACAATCCAGAAAAGAAACAAACTATACATTGAACTTCATCAAATTTAAAATGCTTGCTTTGTGAAAGGCTCTGTTATGAAGACAAAAATAAATAAGGTACAGACTAGGAAAAACTATTTGCCAACCATATATCTGACAAAGGATTTATATCTGGAATATGTAAAGAAAAGAAAAAAAAAACAAGCAATTCAATGGATAAAAGGCATAAACAGACATTTCACTGAAGAGATTTAGTGGATTATAAATAACTACATGAAAGGATATTGAACATAGCTAGGCATTAGGGAAATATAAGTGAAGACCACAATGAGATTACAATACATAACTATTAGGGTAGTGACAAGAAAACATGGTGCCAAAACCAAAAGCTTTCTAGGATGAAAAGAAACTGGATCTCTCATACATTCCTATTGGGATTGTAAAACAGTACAACCATTTAAAAAATAGCTTGACAGTTTAAAAAATATATACATACATTTACTATATGACCCAGCCATCCCAGAGAAATGAAAGTTTATGTCCACACAACAACTCATACATGACCACTCAAACCAGCTTTATTCATCACAGCCATGAACTGGAAACAATCAAAGTGACTCTCTAGAGGGTGAACAATTAAACAAATATCCATACTATGGAATACTGCTCAGCAATAAATAGGAATAAACTATTGATACACACAACTACTTCAATGTGTCTCAAGAACATTATGCTGAATGAAAAAGTTAATCTGGGAAGATTGCTTTAACATTTACTTAAATTGACAAAATTATGATGATGGAAAGCAGATGAGAGGTTGCCTGGGGTGGGAAAGGTTGGTTGAAGGCTGTAGGTGTGACAATTAAGGGGTAGCTTAATAGAGTCTTTTTGTGGTAATAGAATAGCTTCGTAGCATGATGGCAATGGTGGTTACCCAAATTTACACAAGTGATGAAATTACACAGTACAAACACACAGGTTATATCAGTGCAGGTTTCCTGGTTTTGATACTGGGCTATAGTTATATAATATATAAACACGGGAACTAGGTGAAGGATACATGGGGCCTCTCTGTAACTTTCTGTGAATGTATAATTGTTTCAAAATAGGAAGCAAAAAATGTTCTTTAAAGTGTGACTTAAAGGAACTGTTGCACTTTCTACCACTTGGAAAGACACAGAAAAGCCATAGGACTGCTGAGTTTTTATCCAGAGGGAAGATTCACTATGTTCACTAAGTGCCCTTAAAGGAACCATTGGCGACTAGGTCAAGTGGCTTGTGTGACTGCATTTCATGATGACTGCTTGTTCAATGGATCCTTGCCTACGATATCTCTTTTCCTTAAAGTGCTTTATTTCCTTGGTTTTGATGACATGACATTGTCCCCATTTTGTCCATGTTTCTTCTCACAAAACCTGTTCTTTTTTTAGTATTCCTTCATTTGGCAGAGATGCTAGATGGCTAGTCATCTTCAACTCCTTAACTTTTGTTTCTTTCCTATCTTCCCCACTCCAGTTCCCCTTTACCCCGCCCTATAATCACTCACCAAGCCAAGTTTACTTTCTGACATTTTCCTTACTACCTCTTCACTTGTTTTTGCCTTCATTTTTCTCACCTGAGTTACTATAACATTACCCCACCATTCATTCCCGTACCTACAGCCTTGTTCTCCTTATCTCCATTCTCCAGCAACCAGCCAGAGTGATCTATCTAAAAAGCAATTAACCCTGTTGCAGCCTCAAGCCTTGCCATGGTTACCCTGCTTACAGGAAAATGTGAAGCCCCTTAACCTGCTGGCCAAGGTTCTTGATGGTCTGGTTTCTGCCAGCCTCTCCAGTTTACTCCTTCTTTGTAGCCTTATTCATGTTTGTAATGAAGATTCACACTCCTGAGCCATTGTTTCTGTTCTGTCCTATGGCTTGAATATTGCTTTTGCTTGCAGTGCTTATACACACACACCCTATTATAATTGTAAAGACTCAATTCAAGACTGAAGCTTTCAGGGAAACTTTCTCTGACTATCTTGGGCTAGGTCAGGTTTCCAACTCTGTGCTCCCCAAATTGCTTTATCCCTTAGGCTGTGCCTGTAGTGCAGGTGGAGAACTGGATTAAATTATCTCTAGGTCTTTCAGAGTCTGTTTTTCTATGAACCTATCTTGTGTCATTGGCATCTTTAATTCATCACTCATTCAAATTCAATAAACATTAGCTAATTGCTTTTGATTAGGAATTAGGGGCAAGAGATGCAAAAATAAGTGAGGCATGGCTTTTACCCTTATTTACCTCAAAATATATGACATGCCTTTTATATGGTGTTGACCAAAAAGTTTGTTATGCTTTTTCCATAAAGTAAAAGGTGCATTTTTCATTTTCGCCAATAACTTTATTGATTTGGATATTTTGAGTACGTCAGCTCTCTCCCGCTGTTGGCTTCTAGTGGGCAGAGGCCAGGGTTGCTGCTAAATATCTTCCAATGCACAAGACAGCCCCACAGTAAAGAATTATTTGGCCAAAATGTCAATATTACCAAGAAACTTCATAGTCCACTTTTGAGATGTTTGATCAGTCACAGTGCCTTCTCCATACACTGCACAAATCTTTTTTTGGTGTGTGTGTGTGTGTGCGATTCAGTTGTTTTTACCTTTTCCTGAAATAAAAAGAGCATAATATGCTGATAATGTTGTTTATTTTCTTTCACCTTCAATATTAAAATGGCTCCACAAAAATTCACCAATTTTGATAAGTTTTCTTTATTTAAATGCATGCTGATATGACAGCTGTCACAATACAATCTAAGAAAATTGTTTTGCATGAAGTTAAAGACAACCAAGCATTACTAGAGACATCTTACAGAAAAAAAAACTAAGTAAGTTTTTTGGTCAACCCAGTATTCGTGGTCACATGGGGGAAACAGGACAAGAGTCTCCTGAATAAATGAGCAACCTGATTGCACTGTGTGGGCATCTGGATGAGCTTTGGAGAAGTGCCCTGTTGTTTAGTCCTGCTGTGGGGGGACTACTGTTAGTGCAGAGGTTTCCTGTGGCCACCACATGCGTTCTACTTGTGTCTTTGTAAATGTATGGAGCCATAGACTTCGAGAGTCAGTCTGTGTCACTTAATTCATCCTGAGCATTTTAGCAGCAAGATTCTCTGCATGAGGCATTTGGAAATTAGAACTTCCTCGATGGCATTGTCCACAGAGTGAGAATAGTGCTTTTTGGAGAGGAGGATTTCCAGCAGTAGTCAGTTGTTGAAGCCAGAATTTAAACATTGTCATAGAGAGTTACATTGCTAGCTTTCTGCCATCACTTCCCCACTTTCTCATCTTGATTCTAAGCATTACTCTGTTTTTGTTGTTGTTTTGGTTATAAAGGATTAGGAAGTGTTGTAAGAGCTCTAGAAGACTGGAAGTGCTTGGTATAATGCCTGGTCCTTTGTAATGTTTAACAATCAGGATAGAGAAACAAAAAATGGTGTCTTTGCAATTTTATTAGATAGCAAAAGAACCTTGGAAGACAAATTGGAGAAGCAATGCCGCCTCTCTTTGTATAATTTGACAAAGAGCTAATTCAGCTTCCTTAATGGAAACTCAAGCCCAACCCTTTCAAAAAGCCTTTATATTCAATGTAAAGGAAAATGTGTCTTCAAATCCTAGGAGTTCAGCTTCCACTGCTTTCAATGGGAGCAGTACATTCAGAGCCAAGGGCTAATTTTGGTCTATGTGTTTCCCCAATAAGTTCTCTTGGGTGATCATTTTAGTCTCAGCAAAGTATTTCCTCTAGCTATAAGAGCCAGAGTTTAAAAGTTTAAAGCAATGCGAATAGGCCAAAATCCAAATCAATATTTTGTAGAACAAATAAAGGGAAAAGAGATTTAGGCAGCAGGCACTTGGTACCGGGCTCCAATTCCCCGGTAGGCAGATCAAGGAGGTTTCAACAAGAACTTAAAAATAAAAGAGCCTAAAAAGAGATGTTAGCAAAAACAATTCTCTCCCCATCGGTGAGAAATGGCTGCTTAGGTTTTCATATCAGAACACTGGGGTCAGGAAGGGAAATACCATTGTTAGTGTTAAGTGAGATTTAAAGGGCAAAAAGGATTCGGATCAATAGGCAAGCAGCATATTTATCTTCCTCAGTGCCAATTATTTTAACAGACTTTGTTAAGCTCTTAGGTATATTGCTTGGGTTCACGCAGTAGTTTACATAGAAATTACATGGTATGAATGCAGCATTTTGTCTTTTCCACCTCCCCTTTCGCCTCTCCACTCCCTCTTAGAAGTCCCATACTAATAACATTTGCAGGGAGGGTGCCTTGCCTGCCCATCTCTGGGGCTCTGAAGATGACTTAATATCTTTTGCCCTTTGAGAACCTTGAGTGATTCTAGCTTCAAACTGATGACTGCGAGGAAATACTCCATTGGATAGACATCCGAAAGCCAGCTCATCACAGGCTCCATTTATCAAGACATCTGACTGCACTGTAACAGCAATTTGAGCTCTCATGGTAGGAAAACAAACCACAGGACTGCATAGGAGCTTCAATATTCTTTAAAAGAGGGTTTCATATAAAATTTATTATGTGGAAAACTTACCTTTTAAGAATATTTCATAACTGTAGCCATAAGAAGAATAAATGGAATTGGTAGAGTGACTTGTGTTCCAGAGCACATTTTTACACCTGTGATTCCATGAATCTCTAATGTAATTTATAAAGGCATTCCCCAATTTTTTCCAGGATGTATTCTTCATAGGTAGGTACAAAAGTCCAAACGATTATTTTTTAAGTGAAAAATGTCTATCTAGTGTGGAAAAACGAGGAGGAGGGGGAGGTGGTTCTGAATTGTAAATTACAAAGTAACTGCTCTTAAAATAGGCAGTGATTTATATACATTTGTCCCAATTTAAAAAAAAAAAGTGAAAGAAAAATGCAGTTATTTGACTTCAAGTTACAGAAAATATTCCATGGCAATGTCTCAGGTGATGGGTACTCCTTGGATAAGTAAAGGTTACTGACACATCGGAAAGGTGTCATATTTGCTCTATATTCTGATCCCGCTGTCCTTTCTTTTCTTTTCTTTCTTTTTTTTTAATCCCATGGAAACTGAGAGTTTCCTAAATTTCTTGGCTCTGTTTTGAACTGCTACTACATTACTCAATATGAAAATACATGTGAAAGTACTTAAAAATGTCATGTTTTGTTCTAGATGATAGCTTGTACCATTTTCAGAGTGTAATTCTAGTAATTTTTGAATTTTTTTATTTTCAAAAAATTTCCAAAAAAATCGAAACTTTCCCCATTTTTTCACCTCTCAGTTTGTATACTGTGTTTGGAGCTATAGGGGTTATCCAAAAAGAGTAAAATGTTATCCCTCTTCTAGAAGAGTTGCTTGCCATATTTGGAAGAAGGAACATATCCACACAAGAGATAAATTATAAGATAGTGTGTGTTGAGAACGGTAAAAACTTAGAAAACCAGAGGAAGTTTTCATGTGGGCCTGGAATAACTATTGAGGTCTGTATAGAGGTTTCCAGAAGATTTTGATAGAGGGAAGGAGGAAGTGCTGATGCAGGAATGAGTTAGGGGTAGAAGTGAGAGTAATAGAAAGGAGGAAGCAAACACCACTTAAGAGGTGGAGGCAACGGTAATTGAACGTGTGTAGGGGAGGCAGAGGTTGAACGACCTGCTGGTTGGCCTGGCAGGAGAGGAAGGGTCCTGAAGTGAAGGTTGGGGGTCCGCCTCTGGGAAACAACATTAAGTTATGAAGTTTGACAATTCTTTGGCAAGATGAGCAACTAAGGTTTCTGAGAAGGAACATGACTTGGTAAAAGAAGTATTTTAGACAAACAAACCCAGCAGGAATGCTCAAAAAGGGGTTAAGACTAGTATTTAGAGGGAGCAATTAAGAGCTGACCCCAGGAAGCCAGGCATCAGGTGATAAAGGTCTAGACTTATTTTAGCCTTGAACGAAACCCACATATTTCCGCTTTGGAAACACAAAATTCCCTAATGTTCCCCAAGAGTCCATCAATCTCAGTAGCTTTAAGCCAAATGGGACACTTAACAATTTGCTGTAGGGATTATGGAGGTATCTACATTGTTAACTAAATAAATGTACTGTTATGGAGGCCTTACACTGACCAGGAATAGCAGACATTCAATGTATCTAATCCTTGAAGACTGTCAGTAAAAATTGCTACCTTATCTAGGAGGGAAAGGATTTTTAGAGACTGACCAAACTTGGCCTTGGTTGGATCCTCTCCACTTTCCCTGAGGCCTTGGCTTTCAACGGATTAGCACAGTCTGTATTGCCCACCCCCTGAATTCTCTCAGTGGACTGCTTGTGGCAGAATTCATATTTCTTGCTGCCTTTCTTGAGAAACAGGCGGGTAGCCAATCTGTGTGGCTGCTTACGACTTGGTTACCTGGCAGCACATGGCTTCTTGTTTACTTTTCTGGAGCTTGCTTTTTTTTTTTTTTTTTAAACAAAGAATTAGTACAGAAGAGTTTAAATTAACTAGAAAGGAGGGATGGCTTTTCTAAATATTGGTGAAATCTAAACTTTGGGATTAATAGTGACTCGGGTGCATTTTCCTCTTGGTACATACTCTATTCTCTGCAGCTCAATTTTTTTTTGTGTGGTCCTTATTGTTCCTGAATGTCTCCTTAAGTTAAGATGTTGTGTAGGAGTTGTTAGAACTGGCAGACTCTGACATTACATGCTGTATTATTCATTGTTTGGTGACTAGACTTCATATCTGTGGTAAAAAATAAACATGATGCCTCTCAGCTTACTTCAGTCTATTCAGTACTCTAGTGAATGGCTTCCTGTAACCACGCGACTCCCTTTAAAGAATGTATGAGGAAAGAAGAGGAGGAGGAGGAGGAAGACGAAGGGTGGAAGGGGGAGGATCAGTCTCAGCCATGAACTACATGACATAATTTTTCGAAGCTGACTGAACGGCAACTTACTTTACTGAGAGGGGAAGCAATAGTCTTAGTGGCATTCTAAATGTAAAGTGGTTCCTCCTGCCCCCGGACAACTACAGTTTTCCTTTCCATTCTCACATTTGGAAGCAGTCAATTTTCTCTTTAGGCGTCACAGGTAAAAACCTGGTGCTGATTTTTCCCATTAAGATGGAAGGACCGACTTGTGGCCATGTTGGTCTCAACTCTGCTTCCTAAACGTACCAGTAGGTGTTGCTGTACTAGCACTAATGTGGGCTGTGTAGAAAGGAACTGGTCAGTTTGCGGTGACTGGGTCCTCAGATCATTCTAAATTGGTGTCTTCCTTCTCCAGGATCAAAATACCGCCACCAGATACTGAAAGCTTGATGGGATTATTTCGATTGCAGAAGAGGTTTTTAAATAAGGAAGCTCTATTCTGCCACGACAGTTCACAAGACTGGAAAATAATTTTATTCACTTTCCAGTAGTTAATGTATTTTGGCCTTTGGGGGAGCAACCAATTCGTGTAACTAGAGAAAAGATATTTTTCTCTTCTACTTTTCTCTATTTCATTCATAATACATGTTATTATCACTCCAGTGTCCCAAACCCACATTAAAATATATGGAGTGGGGGTGGGGGTGGGGTCTCTCTGCCTGGTAAAAGGTTCCAGACATGGATAAATAAGCTTTGAGACATGCTCTTGTTTGTCAGACAAACAAGTGAGTTTACACAAGATGTACAGTTTAACTCTTCACAATACACCTCACTATCTCAAGTATGTTTACATTGTTTTCATATTCCTATGTGTAGGCAGAACCAAATGACTTCCTTGTGTTAACCCCTGTAACCCCGTTACCTATACTAATTATTAGGCAAAAACAACAGACACTGCTACTTCTGTTTTTGACTTAAATTTGCTAAGCAAAAACTAAAAACTTAGAAAAGAAAAATCATTGCAATTTCACCATTCAAAATGAGGTCCTTAAAATAAAAAGAAATTCTAATGGATTCTTATGTGATAAGTCAACCATTTCAATGTGGGCTTTGATGAAAAAATAAAAATAAAAAAGGGTGTGTGTACATTATACTGTTTTTGCATTGAGGTTTCATCAGTTGTAGCACATATGTGAAACTGAACAGGGAAAATCTGTCAGAGCTGCTTTTTTCTTTTTTAATTGTTAAACACAGCAGAAGCCTGTATGCTTCGGATGAAAACTTGTGCTTTGATCTGAAACCACTGTTGAAAGAATGTGAATGTATATTCTGATACATAGTGAAAGATAAAAAGAATAAAGCTTTAGAAGGAGGTAGGAGAGTAGGCTGGGGAAAATGTGAAGAATGAGTGGGAATGTGAAACTGTTACATTTTTGTTTTCCTGGTTGTAACTGTTCAATCATATGAAGCAATAACAATTTATTGAGCGTTTAACTGGTAGACTAGAATCACATGAACCAAAATGAACATAGATTTTTCTATAAATTGCTCAGTGCTCATTTAAAAATAATATTTAATAAAACAGTGAAGTATTTCTGCTGTAGAAATCTCTTAGCACTTTCTAAATAACAAAACAATAAAGCATCTTGAAGAATAGGATTAAGGGCAAATTAAATAAATATAAACATTTTTCTGTATTTTATAATAAACTTTTGTTGATTTTTATAGTCACATGATTTGCTATTTGTGATCCCCCCCAACCCTCCTTCCTTCTTTCATTTCTTTCCTTCATGATATTTGTTTTTCCATCCTTCTCAGTGGTATCATTTGGTGGAAACTTTAGTTTATGAGATAGCTGAATGAGATTACACAAGGTGAAGGAAAAATACTCAAATAGTTTTTCTCCCTGTAGAGTTCCATTATAGAAATGCACTGAAGTCATGGGTGGTGAGTATGAGAATGTAGAGATGTAGATTGGTTGGTAATCAGCTCAGTGTTAGTAGTAACTGAAGATGTAGCATTCTAATCAGTGTCCGTACCATCCCATGGAAGCTGAGCTTAATTCAGCTAAATGGCCCATGATACAGACTTCACCCCCCTTTAGTTTGGTTATTCCCCTCTGGTGAGAATTCTTAATCAGAATTTCCTACTATTTAGTAACTAAATTAAAATCTGTAAATTGTAGGCAACTGCATGTAATGCAATGATATATCCACAAGAATTAAAATTACAGAATTAAAATTAGCACAGTTAAACATTGGAATGGAAAGAGAATCTGGCTAGATATAGCAATAAAACATAAAGGAACACTTGCCTTTATTTCTAAAGAAAAGACTTAAAAGGTAGATAGATGCTTTTTCTCAAGAAAGTGCTGATTTAAAAGGAGTTAGTTGTGAGATTTTCACTTAAATAATAATTATATTTATGAACTGATTGCTTAATATGTGCCAGATGTTTTGCTAAGCATTTTACATACCTTATTTCATTTAATAGTCATAAGAATTTAATGAGGTACATACTGCTATTACATTTTTACATGTAAGAAAATTAAGACACTGAAAGGTTAAGTAACTTGCCTAAAGTTACGTAACTACTTAATGCTGGAGCTAGAATTCAAATTCAGGCATGTCTGACTCAACCTTGGGCTCTTAACACTGTATTATGTAAATATAACCACAATATACTTACATATTTAGTTTTATTATTTTAGTTTGTATGAAGTGTTTACCTTAACATGTGATCAAATTCAAGAGATGATTGAAAGTAGTCAATCATCTCTCTTTTTTTTTTTTTTTTAAATTGTATTGTTGTTGTATTACATCTACCCCTTTTTTTCTCCCAATCATCTCTTTAATAGTAGTCAAATATGCTTGTTGGACTTCCTGACCTGGAAGGTCAAGCACACATATATAAAACTGTGAAATAGTATTGTAACTCAATAAAATGTGAGACTATGAAAGAATAGAGTAGATAGAGATGGGAGAAGGCTTTTTGAAGAAAGTGAGACTTTTGACCGAATCTTATACAAATATAGAGGTGTTTGAAAGTTACCAAAAGATTGGTAGAACATGAAAATATTACCAAAAATGAATGAATTGCTATCAGGAAAAGGTATGGCAAGACATTAGCTCTCTTTTCCAACTATGGTTGAATATTAAAATCATTTGGAGTGCTTTTTTTTTTTTTTAAAAGATCTTATTTTATTTTTTTTAGAGCAAGGGGAAGGGAGAGAGGCAGAGAGGGAGAGAAACATCAATGTATGGTTACCTTTCACCTGTCTCCAGCCATGGACCTGGCTGGAGACCTGGCTTGCAATCTGGTTATGTGCCCTGGCTGGGGAATCGAATCAGCGACCTTTGGGTTTGCAGAGCGGCACCTTATCCACTGTGCCACCATCCAGGGCTGTGGAGTGCTTTTTAAAAGATTCTTAGGGGCTGCCCTTGACTGATTTTTAAAACCTTTGGTGGAGAGACTTGGGCAATGGTATTTTTTAAAAGCTCAGAAGGGGATTATACTGTGCATCTGCTACTAAGAATCATGATAAAACTATATTGATGTTTTGGTGTTGGGATCAAGTAGGAAATAAAACTGGGTGGGCACAATGCAACCACAAAAGAGGGCAAGATTCAGATGCTAGATTTGAGAACATAGACATGAGGATATAACTCGAGATCTCTGAACACAAGAGATCAATTCAATTTAATCAGCTGACAAGAACCCAAAGCTTATGTGCAAGATACTGTAGGAAGACATGACAAAGTGAACCAAATCTGATCCCTGCTCTTTAAAGTATCATAGATACATGGTGGGAGGTGTACTGGGAGCTGTATTAAAGCATGCACATGTTAAAGACTATAATAGAAATGCAGAAGTGGTCTGAGATTATTTAGGAATACTTTATGTTTGGGGTTATCGGAAGATGAAAAAAGGAGATAATTATCACTTGAATTTTGATTTAAAAATAAAGTGGGATTTTTGAGAGACAAGAGGAGAAAAGCATTCTTGGTATAGACAATAATGAAGCTCAGAGTCCCAGAGCTTATTGGGTGAGGACAGGATGATGGAAGTGGAAAGGAGCTATGAGAAGAAGAGAGAACACAATGAGGAAGAAAAACTGTGAGGCCACAGTGCCTTAATGTTCACCTGAAGGTCTAAGTGTGGTCCCTGACACTCTGTAATGAATTCCATGTTTGTCCTAAAAAAGCTGCATGTGAGTCCTAAGCAGCTCATGATGGAAATAAAGTGTAGTTTAAGATTAGGTGGTGCAGAAAAAGGAGAAGGAAACCTGCCATTGCAGGATGTTAAATTTGCTGAACACATTTAGGGATTATGCCCAATTTGCCATGCATTCTTATGACTAAGTAACTTGCTCAAGGCCATATATTAGTTACTTGACTCCAAAGCCTTGACTAGAGCCAATTCCATACAGCAGAAATTCATAGTCTCAGCCAGCATCAGAACAACCACCTGGAGAGTCCAAACTGATCATTGGTCATGGTGTGGGACCTAAAAATTCACTTTCCAACAAGTTCCCAGGTGACAACGATTCTCTTAGTCTGGGGACCATATTTTGCAAATCAGTATGCAGACGGTCTGGTTTGAGATGATACCCAGAAATCATGTATTTTAAAAAATATCCCTAGATATACTATTAGAACCTAGTAGTGAGAACCACGGATCTTGACTGTGAAGGGCCCTGAACACTAATTTGACTTTATCATGATACCTGTTTACAAGTCAGAACAGTGCAGTAATGGTTATACTTTCTGAGGGGAAAATGAATGGGTAGACATACCAGATCTGAGATTTTAGGCTAGACACTGAAAATTGAGTCTTCCCATTTTCTCTTTGTCTTGCACTCTACAGTCAATCAGATCTTCCTAAAATAATTGCTTTCATCTGGTATTATTCAGGTGTTTACAAAAGTTCCCAGCAAACTGTCAGGTTTCAGTAACCTGGCCTCGCCCTTCCTTTCAGGCTGTGTTTTCTGGGAACACTTCAAGATCCATGCTGGGCTTTTTCTTCTTCCGTTCCCCTGGATGATTTTGATGTACACTATCACCCACTTAGTTCTACCAAAAAACTAAACAAAACTTAGAATACAAAATTAATGCTCACATGATATAACAGCAAATAGTGTGGAGAGGCTGATAAAGAAAATGTAACTCCTCTGCCCCCTAACCTCTCAGTCCTATTCTGCAGAGGAAATAATTTTTAACCCTTTCAATGATTTAACTTTCTATAATGCCATTTTGTGATGAGCAATTGTAGAAGTTACTTCCTGCTCTGAACGTAGGATATAAGACTTCAACTCTCCTCATTTCCCCACTCTATCCTCTCTGTATAGTGATATATTTAATTTGATTTGATTCAATAGTTTTCACTTTTCATTATTATGACTATGTGAATATTGTTCCCTCCAGGTCTAAGTAAATCACCATTCTCATTTTATTTAATTTTAAAGAGTTTTGGGCTTTTTTTGAAGTTTTGAATGCTTTCCTTTTTTTCCTTTCCAGTGCTTCCTTCTCATAACTCTTATTGTTTAAACCCTTTATCCTATCAGGTACTTTTTCAAGTTTTTAAATGTTTTAAAAATGTCCTTATTACACAATCTTTATCTCTTGGTTTTTATGTGAGATGGTTATCACAAAGCCTGCCATAAACAAGTAACATTAAGACTTCCCCTAATACCTTCTGGGTTTGAGTTAATTTTTGATTTTGGGGTTGACTTTTTTGGTTTATATCTTTTGGTTTACCCCCTTCTCTTACTGGAGCACATTCCCAAATAACTTTCCAAAAAAGAGTGTGTGAGATGACAGTTATATGAATTCTTGTGTGTATGATAATATCTTTATACTTGGACATTTTATTGATAGTTTGGCTTAATCCTATAGAAATAAATATTCTAAATTATTTTCCATCAGAAATTTGAAGGCATTGCTTTGTCCCTCCCTTCCCCAATGTTCAGGGTTATTGAGAAGTGGCATTCTAAATTGAATTCAAATGTCTCTGTAAGAACTAATTGTATATTTCTTTTCTCAGGAAAATTTTAGAATCTCCTGGTTTTTAATAGTGTTTTGAAATATCACAAACACATCTTCTGGTATAACAATGTTCATTTCTTTATAAAATATCTGTTCTTTTAGTAGGATATTTGAATCTGGAACTTAATTCCATAAACTTAGGAAATTTTATTTTATACTTTTCTTTGATAAGTTTCTTACCTCCATGTGTTTTCTTTTTTTCCACTGTCACATGTTGAACACATAAATCACCACCTTATATTTTGCACAGTTTCTGTAAGGCTTTCCATCTATTTTAGATATATACTTATTTTTCAATTCATCATTCAAGTTTTTAATTCATTAATATTTTTAATTTGCAAGGGCTCTTTCTTGTTCTCTGATATTGTTGTTTTACAACACCTTGTTCTGTGTTATAGACACAATATAATGATGAAGGGGCTTAAAAAGTTTTCAGTATTTGTTTCCTCTGTGGTCATATATTTGAGTTGATTTTTATTTTTTCTTGCATCTTGAATGTTTTCCTCAAGTCTGATGATATCGTTCACATTTAAAAGAAAGATCTCACTCTGGTTGGTGGCACAGTGGATAAGGGGCTGGCCTGTGAACCCAAAGGTTGCTGGTTCGATTCCCAGCCAGGGCACATAACCAGGTTGTAAGCCAGGTCTCCAGCCAGGTCCATAGCTGGAGACAGGTGAATGGCAACCATACGTTGATGTTTCTCTCCCTCTCTGCCTCTTTCCCTCTCTCCCTTCCCCTCTTGATAATAAATCAAACCTTAAGAAAAAAAAAACAAAACAAAAAAAACTAAAAGAAAGATCTCAAAAACTGAATGGCAAATCTATTTTTGGGATGTAGTTCATGAACTGGAAGGGATTAATGACCATTGTTGCTGGGAGAGCTGATGCTTGTTCTAGAGGAGTGTGACATGTTAGAATGTGGTAATCTTTCTTTAAACTCATTCAACTTTCCTAGGAAAAACATTCATTCTCCTTCAAAGTACATAGGGATCAATTACTATTGTTTTCTGTAGTATGATGCATATGAATCTAGGGTTGTAGGGATTAATATACCTCTTTATTAACTGCATCCTTTTGTGAAAGCTTTTTAAGTCTGTGGTTTTGTCCTCATAAGGTATCTTTCTACCTGTTTAACATCTTCCATAATATTACTGAAATCCCTTGTTTGCCAATGGACCTCTCTGGATTCTGTGCTGGTTGCCTTGGGCAGTGTAGGTAAGATCCTTGGTGGGCATTCTCTCAGTGTGGTTTGGACGTTGTTCCTCAGTAAGTCACATTTGGTATAGGTCATAACTTTCTATTTCTTAAGGAGGTCTTGGGAAGAACACAGTTAATGTATGTGTTCAATTTCCATCTGCAGATAGAACTTAAGGCCCAATTGAATACTAAGATTTTCTATAAAACCTTTTATTGACTTCCTTATCCATTCTGATTGGTCTCTCTAATTTCTATTGTAATAAATTCAACTTTTTATTGTACCACTTATAATTCTTTAATATTTTTTCTATCTGTTATTTCAGAGTTTTGGTCAAATTGTGGCTTATACTTTTTTTGAATACCCCTAGCACCATTATGGTGGAAAAGTAGTGGATAATTTGAAAATAATTGTTGATTGATGGGGCCCAGAAAATGGAGGAGAAAAAAGATACACATATGATTGATAGTTGAAGCCTTGATTATTTGGTATATATATATATATATATATATATATATATATATATATCTAAGCCTGAATATTTGAGGACTCTCCTTTTAATTTTTGTCAGGTAAATGTTGGTAGCAAATTATGTAATTGCTTACTGACATTTCTTTCTGTTTCCTCCCAATTACTTGGCGCTACATGAAAGAGTTCCTGCTTTGAATAAAGGTATATGAGGCCTGTCCAGAAAGTATCCAGCCACACAATGTGAGAAATAGAGAGATTTATTGAAGAAGATACAAGATGCTAGAAACATTGTACATAATACAATGATGTCTTAGTCCTCTTCAAAGTGGGCACCTTGGGACCTCATGCAGCTTTCCCAGTGCCATCAGCTGCCTTGTTGTATTTTTCTGAATCTCATTGATGGTCTGAAATCTCTTCTCGTTCAAAGGTGATTCTAATTTTGGAAAAAGCCAGAAGTCACCAGACACCAAATATGGACTGTTAGGAGGGCTGAGTCACCTGAGTGATTTGATGTTTTGCAAAAAATCAAACAAAAACAAAACTGTACAAGACATGATGTATGAGCGAGCATGCTGTCATGATGAAGCTGCCAATCACCAGTTGCTCATAGCTGTGGCCTTCTGAATCATCTGAGCAGTGTCTGAGGAGAAATGTTCAAGCTTAATGCAAAGTTTGATACAGATCCATTATTTGATTGCCCATTTTGAATGTGACAGCCACACAGTACACATGCTCACTCAACAGCATATACCACTCTCACTGACCAGTACAGTGAAGCTGCCATTGTTAACACATGTGCATTCACATTCATGCTCCTTGGTTGCCAGGTTACATTGATGTGGCACAAACCATTCCTGTTATATTAACAATGGCTGGACTTTTTCTGGACAAACCTTGTAAGCTTACTCTCTTGTGAACATGAGCAAGTTGGTCTGAATTAAAGCAGCCAAGGAAACACATTGCTTTCATTGGAACTCCAGTTCCTTCTATTATCTAGAAAGCCTTGGCCAACCTGTAAAGGGAAAGAGAAAGATGAGAAGCTAATGTACATTTAGTAGGGGAATGTACTAGAGGATATACTAGGTAGAGTGTGGAGATGGGAGTAACTGTAAGGAAAAGAAATTTAGTTTAGTTTTGGCTATATTGGGATTTCAAGGACAATGTGGTAATGAGATATCATTGGAAATATGAAATTGAAGCTTGAGTGGAAATTTATGCCTACAGACAGATGAGAATCATTCACAAGAGATGATTATTGAAGCCAGGAGAACTGGATCTATTTCCAAAGGAATAAAGTAGAAAGATAGAACAGAGGACCTAGTGTTAAGCATGGGAGAACCCCCTTATTAAGCAGTATTGGAAGAGGAAGAATGGCCAAGAAAGAAAATGAAATAATCAGATTAGTGAGAAGAGAAACAGAATGGTATTTCCATGGAAATCAAGGCAAGTTCAAGGAAATACTTTGGAACGGCCCAATGGTGCAAAAGTGTGAGATCTTTAATCACTGTGCTTTGTATACTTATCCCTTTGTTTCATGATACATGGGAAATGCTCAATAAGTGTATGTTGGATATAAATAAACAGCCTAGGAATATACGAACTGGGAAAATGAAGTAGCTATCTTAAATTTTTAGTAGATTGGGATAAGGCAGACACAGTTTCAGGAATTTAAGAACAGAATGAGAATATAGCCTTAAAGGCAGCTGACTTTTATAGTAGACCACATGCTTGAGAAATTTGACAGAAAAAGTACTATATAAAATAGATATGTATCAAAGAGGCAGCAGAATCCAATGAAGGTATTTTATAAATTAGACCTTTGTGAGGTTAAGGGTACAGGGAAAGAGATGGTAGAAAGAGAGGTTAAAAATATTGTAGAAGTATTAAATGAGAAAATGTGTGTTTTGAAAGTCTCCTTATGTGGGAAATTATAGAAACAGAATTTACAGATGTATCCTTTTGATATAATGCTATTAATATAACTTAGTTCTAGTTTATTTCAAGTCACATTACAATATAGAATCTTAGACCATAAAACTTGAATCTTCAACAATCCTCACCCTCCTTATTTTATAGAACAGGTCCCAGAACTGTTTGATCTTAAAGATTGGTATAGATTCGAGAATTGGCACCCTGGCTGGTGGCTTAGTGGATAAGGTACCAGCCTGCAAACCCAAAGGTTGCTGGTTTGGTTCCCCAGCCAGGGCACATAATGAGGTTGCAAGTCAGGTCTCCAGTCATGTCCCCAGCCAGGTCCATAGCTGGAGGCAGGTGAAAGGCAACCATACATTGACTCTCTCTCCCTTTCTACCTCTCTCCTCCCCTCTCTCTAAAAATAATAAATAAAATCTTTAAGGGAAAAAAACAAACAAACGGAATTTGCAAGAATGGGGATCAGCCCAAGGTCACTTTCTCTTTAGCTCATTACTGAGCTGAACAATTCAAAATATGTATGTAGAATCTAGGCACAACGAGTAATACAACTTCTTGATATTTCCATTGTTTGTATCAGCTAAGGTGCAGGCTAAGCAGTTACAACAACATAATCTAAATGTTTTGAAAGTGATAGAAGTTTATTTCTTTCTCACAGACAAATGGCACAGGGCTTTCAGGGTAGTTTTCACCCTTGGTTGCTCTAGTTGTCATCTTTCACAGCCAGTGATGGGGACAAAGAGAATTAATTCAAGGCCAACTCTCTATTCAAATGTGACTCAAAAGTTGTAGCAATCATTTTCATTCACCTCCTAGTGGCCTACATTTAGTCATATGACTGCCCTTAGCTAGAACAGAGGCTAGGAAATAATGTTGGTAGCTGGAGTGTATTGCTGTTACTGCATCTTTAGTTCCTCAGACTCTTGGATAAACATTCTCCTCATAGCATTAATTAGGTGTTTTAGATGGGAGAACTGAGGCAGTGGAACAGACAAGCAAAATGAATACTTAGTGAAACATTAAGACATATTGAATAAATATGAGAGAGATTAAACACAAATTTACAGAGGTACCTATTTACATCATCAATTCTATTTGGGTGTCTGTTTGAGTTTCTACCATGAGGCATCTTCAACCAGCAAGTATCTGTTGTTTCTGGGAAATTAAAATTATTCAGCATCAAAATTTTAGCTCTGGGACCAGAAAAAGGAATCTAAGAAGCATTTGCTGATAGTCTGATTCAAAACAACTGCTTTTCCCTTTGGTCTTTTCATGCATATTTCAATTGGCATTAATGTAAATTACCTCGTGGGCTCTCCTCTACATGAAATCCTTGTTCTCAACTTGGCAGCAATCCTGGTACTAGGTTCTAAATGGTCATTCTGGGATGGTAAATCAGCTATCCTCAACCGATGGGCCTAACAATGAGGAGATTGCTGGAGGCAGGTGGTGTTGTGAGGCCTAATTCCGTTGGCATTAAGTGACAATTCATATTTGCTACAGGAGCAGTAAATTGCACCATTTTAAAACAGGAAGTCTGAGTTAAAAGCTGTGTAAAACCATTATACTGTAGCCAGCACTCCAGGCTTTCCTAATTAGGTCATTTGGAAAAAGATGACCTTTTAGTTTCTGTGCCTTTTTGCTGGGGACACATGTTTCTAATTATCATTTGTATTTTACTTTGCCAAAGCTGTTGACAAGCTGAGTTTTTCTGTGTTGCATGCACGTGTGTGTGTGTGTGTGTGTGTGTGTGTGAATGCATACTCTATGAAGTCAGTAACATTTCTGTGTCTACACTGGGCAAACAGAAGACAGATAGAATGTGTACAGTCATTTTAATGTCAGAGCAACAAAAAATCATATGGATTTGCCTAAAGAACACATTTCTGATGTCCCCAGTAGTTTAGGCCAACTTGACTGTAACTTTTTCAGAAATCACTGTAGTCAATATTTCCTGTTTGCGGCTGACAAGTATGAACACACTCTAAAATACAGACATGAACTTTGGTCCACAATGTTACTGGAAACATAACCGCTGTCATTCTTGAAATTCTGTGCAGGACCAAGACCAAAAATCTCATTATCTTTTAAGGCTCACTTGCCTTCTGTTGGATGCTTTGGGAATGTTTGGGAAGTCAAGCAAATACTGCCTTCTAATGTCTGCTTCTTCCAAAGAAGTTCTGAATAAAAGGACAACATGATTATCTATGGTTCCAAAACACATTCCATGTTTTAGGAGATATCCCAAGAAGTGAGGCATTCCCCGAGGCTGAGGCTGGCATTTTCACTGACTTTCTGTTCTCTTTGGGGAAAGTTTTTCAATGAGCTATCAGGTTCTTCATCTGAAATCAGACAATCGCTGAACAGCAGGACTTCCGAGAAGTCTTCCAGCTCTCTGTCTGCCTTGAGGCCTTTCTTAACTTAAACTCTCCTAAATATAATGGTCTCTTCTTTACTCATGAGGGAGATATGACAAGGAAGAATGATACTATTTAAATGTTTAATATATAAATTACTCTGGCAGTTTGAGGAAAATGTATGGAAGATGACTTAAAGTTTATCATGAAATTGCTAATAATTTATTCAATTCAATTTTCTCTTAGAAGTTCTATGGTGGGTAATGATGGGTCTCTAATGGTGCAGTTAGTGCCAAGTTTGAAAAGGGAGCTGGCAGTCACCATATGACAGTCTGGTGGTGACCTGCTAAACTGTCCTGAGCTGGAATTCTGAGTGGCATAGCTGGGTCAGTTCCTGGTGCAGTTATCATATTGGCCAAGGGATTTCTTGATTTGGGCACCCCCTGAAGTCTGTTACTTTTAGTTCACTGCCCTGGTGATCTTAGGAAATTTGACTTTTTTTCCCTTTAACTCCCGATTGGCAACTCTTTACTAATCAAGATGTTTATCAATAATTAAAACATCAACCCTGGCTGGTAGCACAGTGGTTAAGGCGCCGGCCTGTGAACCCAAAGGTCGCAGGTTCGATTCCCCAGCCAGGGCACATAACCAGGTTGCAAACCAGGTCTCCAGTCAGGTCTGTGGCTGGAGGCAGGTGAAAAGCAACCATACATTGATATCTCTCTCCCTCTCTGCCTCTCTCCCTTCCCCTCTTTCTAAAAATAATGAAATAAAATCTTAAAACAAAACAAAACAAAACAAAACAAAACAAAAAAAACATCAATTGCAAATGGTTAAAAGGAGGCATTTGAACAGGTCTTAGGGTTGAACGACCATGCCGGGCATGCACACTTACCAGTCAAATAGATGGTTATGGACATCCAGACCTCCAGGTACAGGTACTGTAAGTGACCATGCCTCCTTAGCTATTGCTCTCTGAAGTCTATTGCCATGTTTGCACCAAGGCCAATAACTGAACTATGCAGGGATACTAATGTGGACATTCCTGGGAGATGTAAGACTCCTCTGACAGCCAACTGCAGTTAGTGGGCTTCCCACTATCTTGAGGAACTTCCCTTAGGCTGTTGAGTAGTCTCTAGGAGGCTTCTCTTCCTCTTTGCCTCACACAGGGTGTGCCTTGCATATAGATCTCACCATTCTCTCAGTTTCCCCTGGCTCTCTCTTCACTATCACCTGCACTTTCCCTAGTGAAGTCCCCAGCTGGGGAATCTTTATGCCCTAAACAAAGCAGACCCTAGGCTGTGGTTCTTCATAAAACTTCTTTTGAAGGCCTGGGGGTATTATAAGAGAATAACCATGTGAAAGAGGAAAACTTACCGCTGCTTCAGATCTCACCAATTGGGTTGCCATCTGCCATGCATATCATAGGGAGCATCCTTTTGACTGCTTCTTCTTAGCCACTTGAGTGTTGTGACATTGTTGGGGTCATTTTACCTCCCATACATGTGAAATCCCTCAAATCATTCCTTCCTAGAAGTCTGGGCCATGTATTCTCCCCTCTGTCCTCATTTCTCAGTCTAGCTAGGGAATTTGAGTGGAAGTTAACACCATACTGGTTTCTCCAGAGATGCTGTTTGCACAGCCATCTTTTAGGTGCAGAATCTAAAATACTATTATTTCAGAATAAGACTTTGACCATTATAGTAATTTCCCTGAAACATGAGCACTCTTTCCCTAAAATTATTTCTTACTTTCACTCTAAGAACAGGGTTTCTCATAATTGACATGATAGACATGTTGGATCTAATAATTCTTTATTATGGTGATTGTCCTGTGCCTTGCAGGATGTTTGGCAGCATGCCATTAGGGCCACCACCCAAGTCATGATAATCCCAACATTGCCAAATGTCTTTTGGGGGGCAGAATTGCCCCTGCTGAGACCTGTTGCCCTAGAACAACAGGCCCAACATTAAAATAACGTTTTTGGGTCTCTCTGGATGACCACCTGCACTGAACAGTAACTGTAATGTTAACTCAAAAATGTAAAGTTCAAGAAAAATTGTGTGCATGAGTCATGTGTGTGTGTGTTTGTGTGTATGTGTTTGAGTTTATGTGTGCGTGTGTAGTAGTTTATTTCTAATATGCTGAGCATAAACCCCCTGAGGTTTATCCATACTGTCACAATGGTAAGATTTCATTCTTTTTATGGCTGAATATTATTATTCTCTTGTGTAGAATATTGATGACCACTTAGGTTGCTTACATATCTTGGCTATTACAAATAACACTGCAGTGAACATAGAAACACATATTCTTTTTAGTTACTGTTTTGGATTCCTTTGGATAAACCCCCAGAAGTAGAGTTGCTGAATCCTCACCATAATCTTTTGAACAAATCATATGCAATGAAGACATTCCATGATGATGCAAAGCAAAAATAAGACTAAACATCCAAGTGAATGGTGAGCGTAGCAATTGATGTTAGAATTTATATAACTGAATTATTGGTGAGGGTAAATTTAACATGAAATGTGCTGAAGTAGGTTTTGAACTTGGGTAAGGCTTTGAAGTTTGGGCAGGATGTAGATGGACAGAGGAAAAACTTGTTGTAGCACATACATCGGGCATGTGTATGCATGGGTTAAAATAGCATGAGTGAAAGCTTGAAAATAAAATCAGATGCTTCTGAGGAGGTTGCTCTGACAGAGAAGATTTGGGAAGGAGGAGCAGGGGCACAAATTAGGACAGGTAGGCTGGGGACCATCCTGTGGTATTTAGTTTGGGAGCTTTCGGAAATTTCTTACAAACTTTTTTGCTGCAGCTGCAATGATGGCAGAATAACTAAAATCTGATTTAGGGCAGTATCACTCTTCCAAAAACCAGTTTCATCTAAAGAGCATCTCAGGAAAATTTTGTTTCATTGAAAAGACAACATGAAAACAAAAGTTGATTTCTCAGGGTTTTGCTCTCTAAAAATGGGCAGAGACATTATAAAAGCATAAGGAAATCCTCTTTTGTGAGCAATGTACATGAAAAAGAAAACAGTTGAACAGAACCCAGGCCAGTGCTCATGGCATTGCAGGGCATGACTCAGCATCTCACAATGCCAAATGTTCAATATGTCTGCAGTGGGAATTGGCGTCTCTTGGTAAAGCTTGAATATTGACTTTTATAAACTTTTGATCTTAAGTTGTCATAGGCTGAGTTTATAGATAAAATGAATGTTGGCTAGCTTGCTTCTAGAGTTTTAGATCAAGTTATCTTAAATATTATTAGCATTGAAAGATGGGGTCATGAATTTTAGTATTTTTCTATATTTCCTTTTTTTAAATTTATTTATTTTTTATTATTTTTAGAGAAAGGGGAAGAGAGAGAGGTAGAGAGGGAGAAAGACATCAATGTATGATTGCCTTTTCCACCTGCCTCCAGCTACGGACTTAGCTGGGGACCTGGCTTGCAACTGCATCATGTGCCCTAGCTGGGGAATCGAACCAGTGATATTTGGGTTCGCAGGCCGGCACCTTATCCACTGTGCCACCAGCCAGAGCCTCTTTATTTCTTTAAAAAAAAAAAAAAAATCTGATTGCTTTGAATTTTACCACTTTAAAATTTAGATTCATAAAATTCCAAAAGGGCCTAAAAAATAACTAAGTTCCAATTTAAAAGAGAAAACATAAATGTTACTTCCAAACCTTACATAAGATGATGCTTTAAAAATGATCTGATACTAAACTGCAGAAGGTGATTTATTCAAATACTATCTTTTTTTAAAAACAGCAATTAAAAGAGGTTGTTTAGCATTGGGAAACCTTTTCTGAGGCATGCTTTTAATTTTTTAACAGTTCATTATATTATTTAATGACTTTACAGTAGAGACAATTATTTAGATTATAAAGGTCAAAGGCTGGAACATTTTGGAGGCATATTGGGGGTGATACAATTTTTTTGTCCATTTTTTAAAATCTTTCCACTTAGGTAAGGTGGAGGAAACAATATTAGATATCTCTATTTATGAATCAGTGAAGGTTTGATAGTGGGGTCAATCTACCCAACTACCACAACCTTGAGGAATCTTTCCAAGTGAACACCGAAGACAAGATGCCTTTATATATGAGGATTTCTCTCTTCCCTTGTGTTGTTGAGAACAGTAGGAAAGTCATTATCCAACAAACTGGAGATGTGGGTGACAGAGAACCAGAATTAGAGGCAGCTGGGGACCTGGCTGGAGACCTGGCTTGCAACCTGGTTATTTGCCCTGGCTGGGAATCAAACCAGAGACCTTTGGGTTTGTAGGCTGGCGCCTTATCCACCAGCCAGGGCTCACCATTTTGTTTTTGTGGTGATGATACTGAGAGATGGGATTAAGCTCGCTGGGAAAAGTAGGAGGGGCTGTAGGAGGAGTTTGCGGAGGCAATGGAAGATGGGATTGGCTGAGAAGCTGAAGCCGCCAGAGCCAATGGAAATAGAAAGAGGGCGGGCTCTGGCTCCTGAGCTGGCTCTCTCTCAGGCCCTGGCCCTGGCTGTGGCCCTCCAGCCCTTCTTCCTTGAGGATGCATGGATGGTGGTGCTGAAGCTGTCTGCATTTCCCAATGGACGGTAGGACGTTGTTTTTCATGGGAAGGAACTCTGGGCACAGATGAAGATTGGGTTGACAGGGCAGAGGGTGGCAGGTGTATTCTCTTGGTGTTCTAAAGGGAACTGGTTCTGAGGCAGAAGCCTTCTATTCTTCTGAAATTGTGTAGCTTTTGTGTGGTATGCTGTTTTATTTTGTAAACCAACCCTGTAGAAACTAACAGGGGGGAAAGATAGGAGAACCCACGGTGCTAGAGTTTAGCCTTAATTGATAGGTGTAAGTAATTAAAGCTGTGACTTGATAGGCTTAAGTAATTGTTTTTGAATAAAGACTCTTTTTCTTTATCACCAAACTTTTGCCTCTGGAATTTTGCCTAGAGGGTGGCAGTGGGCATCTGGACCCCAATTGCTCTTTGGTAACAGCGAGGACATTTAAGATCTACTCTCTTGGAAACTTCCAAGTATAAAATAACATTGAAGATGAACTGGTCTCTTGGTTGCTGTGGCAATGGGAGCTTCTCTTATCCTACAGCTTCTACAATCCCTTGACATCAGTCCCTTGGCATATAATAGTGTAACCCCAAAAGTACTTTAGTCTGGGGCAGTGGATTAAACATTATAAGCCCTTCCCTGTTCTTATAAATCAATATGGGGTAGGCTATACTGTAGTAAGACATAATGCCAAGATATCAGTGACTCAAAATAATCAAGGCTTATTTCTTGCTCATGGCAAATAGCCCCCATTGCCCAGTTGAGGAGCTCTGCTCATTCTGACTCAGGGTCCAGGCAGAGAGAGTCTCCTTGTCTGTGCTTTCATGATCCATGATGGGAAAGGCAGCACAGTGGAGAAGTAGTGAACACTTCACTGGCTCTCATATCACTCACATTTCATTGGCCAGAACAATCACAAGTTTATGCCTAACAGCCCAATGGAATGAAGGAATATCATTCCGCATCGTTTCAGAAGGCAGAGACTCTGAAGGGTTTGGCAAACAGGATCAATGATGACCACATCAGCTAATCAAGAAAGGGGCAGAAACAGTTACGTAGGAGATAAGGGCAGTTTGAAGTGTTCCCAGAAAGTTACCAGCTGCCCCAATTCTCTTCATGAAATGAACGCATATAGTGAACTCATGACTAATTCTTTACTACTCTCGAACTTTGGGTACACTGTCTTTCTCTGAAGTGTATATGAGATCTTGATGACTACAGTCCTACTCTAGTCCTGCTTCCCTGAGATTGCTTCTAGAGACTACCTCGATTAAAGTTCTAGGGTTTTTAGATTCCTTAGGTTGTGAATGACAGTTTCCTATGTCGCTTTCACAGTTGGTTAAGCATAACCACTGACTCTGGATTTTACTCGTGTAAAAGGGCCGCCTCACCTCCAAATTCTTAAATGATACCTCATTATTAAAAGAAAAATAAAAAAAAGGCGTTCCTCTTCTTTTAATATTGATGTCTGAGGACACCTGGCTTTGGAGGTGGGCTCTAGCCAGTCTACCTTGGGTCTTTTTCAGTTGCTTTGGGTCTCTGACTTCTGGTTAGGTCACAGCCCAGTGTCAGTCATGTGTCATCCAGTTTTGCACTACTCTCTTCCACCTACAGAATGCCTGTTGACCAGCAGGGGGCCTTTTCTGAGCATATTCTTTGTAACATGGTGCCAGGCACTACAGAAAATCTGAGGTAAATTGAGCCAATTCTTTTTCAAAAAAATTTTTGAGACTCCTTGGATATTAAAAAATAAAGTATGCCAAGAAAAGATCATAGAAACTGAATAATTTAGAACTGCTGGGTAAAATGCTATTTAAAATAACACTCTTGCCAGTATAGCTATGAAAGTCTAGATATAATCTCAATTAGGTATAATCTTAGGTATAATCTTAATTTGCCTCCTGGATCCCCATTCCCAGTATCTCTAAGATAGGCTTTCAAATAATTTATTGTTGCTATATTACAATTGTCCTATTTTTCCACATTGCTCTCCACTGCTTCACCCACCCAATCGCCTCTCTGACAGTCAATCCCTTCATGTTGTCCATGTCCATGGGTCAATTATACTAGTTCCTTGACTAAACTCTTCCCCTTTTTTGCCCATTTTCCCCCCTTTCCTCACCCCTCTGGACACTGCCATGATAGGCTTTGAGAGTAGGTGTAAGACAGTCTGCATGTTCTTGAGACACTCAAACTTAATTTTGGAGGTCAGTATTAAAAAATATAATATGGAGAATAATGCAGGTTGGTATATATAATCAAGTGTTCAGTTGTTAGTAGATACTATATGTGTTTTTATGTGTATGTAGACTAATCAGATATGGTTTCATGGAAGTTTGGATAAAAGGATAAAAGTATTTTGGGAACATAACAACACCACAAAGATATTAACTTCCTTCTGTAAATTTACATTCAACTAAAACTGGCTCTACCCGTTTCAATTGTTGGTTCATCCTCAGCCAAAAAAAGCCCTGGATGTGAACTTGTCTGAAATTCTGTATAATTTAAGCCCTGTGTTTCTGTCCCTTTGAAGTAGGCTAGTATGTGAACCAACAGCCACCAGGGATGCAGATTTGAGAGCAAACAACCGACTCTGCTCACTCTTCCCTTTGAGTCTAGGAGGGAGCTAATAACTTTCTTTCCTGGGCATGCAAAACCTAGCAGGGGATGTGCAGTATGGATGGCAGAGTTGATGCAGGCAGGCCTTCTGGAGGGGCTTCTGAAGCTCTCTTGCCTTTGAAGCGAGTCAGGATGCCTCATGTGGAGCTATCCCAGGCATGGTGGGACCAGACCCACACAACTTTCTCACTGTAGGGCAGCCGTGAGCATCCCCTACAGCTTTCCTTTTGGACAACAGGAGCCCAGGGAGCAAACCCCATGGAGCCACCAAGTCTGCAAGAGGGGAGGACAGTTACCACCCATTGAATCCTGCTCCCACCTTGGGGCTGGCTGGAGAGGGGCCCATTGGATTGAATTTTCTTCCCTTTTCAGAGGATATATACTTTTTTTCTTCTTCTTAAAACAAGTTAAAATTTTTTGTTTGAAAATGAATTCTTAGATTCTGGTTTTAGTTAGAAATTTCCATCGGGAACAATAGAACTATAGTACATTTCTAATTTAAAACTTTGCATTGTTAATGAAGTCTTGACTATAACAAGACTAGGCAACCCAAACATCTGTTACTTTCAATCTTTTTTTCCCCTCAACTTGCAGCAAACTTGTGGCACTAGTCTTGGAACGTGGGCGCTGTCTCTGATCAGTATTTCAGCGGGTTTTAGAATGCAGGAGAAAATATAGATAAGATTCGCTTCTCCAAATTTGTAATGCATTGCAGATTGTGCTGTGGGTTTTGGAAACAATGAGAGATTGTGGTGGGTTTTCAAGCTGTTTGGAAGAATGGCCCAGCTCTTTGATGCAGGGTATTTAAATTAATGTTGGTCACAACATAAAGCTCAATTTCAAAATTTGTGTCCCCCTCTGATGACCACCCATCAAACCACTTGACAGGGAGGCAAAATTGCATTTCTCTTTTGGTGGGGGGGGGGGGTTGCAATGCTATTTTAATGATTAAATGTACTGGAAACAAAGGTCCTTGTTAGCATACTTGTGGTGCTGAGAAGTTTCAGCCCAGTTGGCTATTGATCAGTTGTGGCTGAGCTGGGTGGTTGTTGGTAACAGCAGCGTCTGGTGTGGAGGGCGGGGTCTGGACCTGGCAGAGACAGGGCCAAAGTCCTTGCACTTACTGATCTTACTCCATGCTCTGAGTCATGGAGAACCAGCAGCATGCGCTGCATAAGCCCAGAAACCAGTAGAGACACAGCTTACCTTTGTTGTTGGTAGAGGGTACACATCCTGGGGAGGGGTGCGGGGGTACAACCTACATGTTGTTATTATTATCATTTTCTGGCAAAGACTTCTTAAATTAATATGACATTGAGATGCTTACTATTTAATATAAGTGCTATTACATTATAACCTATCAAGTAGTTATCATCGTGCTATCTACATGAAAGGCCATTTTCTTTCTCCTTTAACATTTGGTCTTCCACAGCTGTGTTGGGCGGTCTGCCTGTGGGCCTGAGGTGGAGCAGGGAGGAGACCATGCAGCGGAGGAAGGACTTAACCCTCTACCCTCCAGGGTTTGATAGCTGGCTCTGTGAAATAATGGGCAGTCGATGGATTAATAAGAAGAAAACGACACTAATTTAGTCATTTTTATTATGGGCAAGGGACACCACTGGAAAAAACATGTAAATACCTCTCCAAATGGTGAGAATGGAGAGTTTACATAACGTGTTAATAAGGAAAATTGGGGGAGAACGTAGATGGCCTAGGTGGGAGTAAATGACTTTTAGAAAAGGCAAATGGGACGTTAGACAGATAGATGGGAGATATGGTAGTTTGTGACAGTTTGGGTGTGGTATGGACCTTCTAGTTTTCTTTCCTGTGATGGGTTGCTGTTCCCTGTTGATGAAATTCCTGGGGAAGGGATTTATTACAAGTGAGTTACTTTTGGGAGATGTGTTTAGGCAGAGAAGGGTTGTTCAGGAAAGCCTCTCTCTGCATTTCCTGGTTTTCAAGTGCTTCAATTCAAAATAACCAATATATTGTACCAAAGAGGCACATTTTGGGGTGGTAAGTCCTAGATTTTTTCAACATCCAGAGTATAGCCTTATCTGCAGTGGCCATCTGGCCATCTGCAGTGAAGTCATAGGTGAGCATGAAGGATGACCAGGTGAGCAGAGTGACTGGCACTGTATTTTATAGGAGAGGAGATAGAGATCTTGGTGTTACAAGTTAGATGTTCCAGGGAAGTTTGGAATTAAGGGTGATAAAGTAATTGCTTCCAAGCTTGTGTGCTCAGCTGGAAGGTTTTCTACACTGACCGCGTTCCCTTGTTTTCAGTGCTGTGGGGAAACCCTTACTTTTTAAGTAGTCAGGTTTGCTTGGCCCTTCAGCTTCACAATAGGCCTGGGGGGTGGGGTGTGTGTGTGTGATTAACGGTGGGTTATTTCCTCTTGTTAAGGAAGTGTTGGTCTTTCTGGGGGCAACATTGGAGGAAATGTTCTGATTTTAATTTTTTCTACTGCATTCTAGGTGTCATTTTTGCCAGTGTAAAAAAATTTTTTTCTTGGTATCTAGGGCTAAGAGTGTTTTTTTTTTTTTTTTTTTTTTTTTTTCTACTTCTCTTCTGAAATAATAAACTTCTGATATATGGGTTTGATATTTCTAAATCAAAATTAAAAACTTGATCTCTATTAGTTTGGAAATAGGGCTTGACTGTTGTAATGACTAAGGTGTTTTCCTGTTTTACTCTCTGTATATATTACTGCTTGGTATTCTACCACATTGGATTTTCCTCATTGTGTTTCTATGCTCACTGCATCCACTGGCTAACTCCTAAAGATGATGGCCTGTGAGACCTGTGGATTGCTGTGCCAACGTGTGAGCCTTTCTTATCTCTAGTGTCGATGGGAATTGTTTCCCATAGGAGCTGTGCCTCATATCTGGTCCATTATTTTGGTACCTTGTTTCATGAATATTAAAGGAAGTTGTAATATGGCTTTGCCAAAGGAAAGTGAAAGGCAGCCCCAACTCTCTTAGAGGTTGTGCATGAGCAACATAAATTGGCAATAATGTTGCCTCTCCTTATTTCATGTGCTTCTTATTCATTTTGAAAGACAATGTTTCTTGTTTTTATGTATATGTGGTATTTATTAATATACTTTATTTATTTTGCTATTACAGTTGTCTTAATTTTCCCCCTTTGCTCCCCTCCACCCAGTATCCCATTTCCTCTGGCAATGACCCCCTTAGTTCATGTCCATGAGTCATCCATATAAGTTCTTTGGCTTCTCTATTTCCTTGGTTCTTCTTAACATCCCCCTGTCTATTCTGTAACCACCAATGTGTACTTTTTTTCTTTTTTCCTTTCACATCCAGAAAATTCACCATTTAATTACTGCCTTCTGTCAGCTTCTCAGATCATATTAACACAAAGTTTTCTTTTCATTATTCCAAAATGCCTACGCTAATTCATTTGTTTAAAGACTTATTCTTTTAAGTAATGTAAATTGCAATATTACCAAACACAGGCAAAAATACATTTACACCCATACATACTTTTACACATATTTAAAGTACACACTGGACTTTGAAGAGTTAATACAAAAAATTTAAAATATGCCAATAGCTTACATAATTATTACATGTTAAATGATAGTATTTTAGATATATTGTAGCAAAATTAAGCAGGTTTTTTCTTCTTTAATACTTATTTTACTCTGGAATGCTATACTATAGCATTAATTCCTTTTCCCAAGCATCCCCAGTTTGGGGGCCTTCATAACTGGAGATGTATATTTCCACGATTTAGTTGAAAGGAATCTCATCTAATTTACATGCTAATATGAGAATATATATTATCTATGTACACAAATCATATAGTTTAGTAGTTTGCAAATTCCATCCAAATTGGTCTTTATTCTCAGCATCTTTTCTAACTTAAAGATTGACTGATTTCACAACACACCCATAATCAGTTGGTTGCTATTTAAAACATAAATTGCTAACAAAATCTATATATTACCCACCCACAAATAAGCACATAGTTTGTAACAGTGAATAAGAAAGATAGCATGTCTTCTATGTAATATATATCCACATTTTCTTACTTTTTTCTTCTTTTTTAACTGCATTCAATTTTTCTGAGTTATTGCAAGTAACCTGATTATCCCATATTGTGAAATGATTCCAATCTAGGAAAACTTAACCTGCAGTAATGCAGATACAAGTAATATACAAAATTGTACCTTATTTAGTAAAATCTATTTATAACAAGATCACGTTAAAGCATTCAGAAGTTCAAGTTGGTTCTTATCCATTCAGCTGCCCTATGTCTTTTCATTGGTGCATTTAATCCATTTACCTTTGTACCTGTGTTCCTGTCTGTCTCTTCTTCGTCTTCTTAAGGCAGACCCTGCAGCATCTCCTGCAATGCTGGTTTGGTGGAGGTGTATTCTTTTAGTCTTCTTTTGTCTGGGAAACTTATTATTTCACCTTCCATTGTGAATGAGAGCCTTGCTGGGTAGAGTATTCTTGGTTGCAGGCCTTTGTTTTTCATTGCTTGCAAATTTTTTTTGCCATTCCCTTCTGGCTTGTTGTGTTTCTATTGAGAAACCAGGTGATAACCTTATGGGAGTCCCCTTGTATGTTATTAGCTGTTTCTCTCTTGCTGCTTTTAGGATTCTCTCCTTGTCTTTTAAATTTGCCATTTTCATGATGATGTGTCTTGGAGTGGGTCTGTTTGGGTTCATCTTCCTTGGGACCCTCTGTGCTTCCTGAGTTTGCATGACATTTTCTCTCCTCACGTTAGGGAAGTTTTCTGTCATTATTTTTTCAAAGAGGTTTTCTATCCCTTGGTCCTCCTCTTCTCCTCCCTATGATGTGGATGTTATTATGTTTCACGTTGTCCTGCAGCTCTCTTAAAACCTCTTCATTCTTTTTCAGTCTTTTTTCATTTTGTTGCTCTGCCTGGGAATTTTTTTCTACATTGACCTTGAGCTCGCTGATCTGATCCTCTGCTTTCTCTAGCCTGCTGTTGATTCCTTCTACTGTGTTCTTCAATTCAGAAATGGTATTCTTCATTTCCTCCTGGCTTTCATTGATGATTTCTAGGTCATTTTTAATGCTGGTGTAGTTCTCAGTTAGTTCCTTGTAGCTTTCCTGGAGTTCTTTGTCATTCCCTTGGAGTTCTTCATAGTTCCCCTGGAGTTGTTTGTAGTTTTCTTTCATGGTAGAAGGAATACGATGCTAGAGCACCCATAATTTCTGGACTGCATACAGGGGAACTGCTAAGGAAATTGTGGACTTCTATAACATCCCTCTACATAGAGTTGACAACATGAGGAAGGGGTATGTTGCTGATCCTGATGTTGCCACACCAACAAGGAAAATAAATGCATAAGGTATGAAAGGATTATACAAGTCCAGATATTGTACACAGAATCCAGCAGATCATCAATGAAGATCCAGAAAAGTCAATGTGCTTCAATAGCAAGAGAACTGCAGATGTTGGATGCAACAGGTTGCAATATTATTACTGAAGTTATCAGATACAGACTGTATGTTCTTAGAAGAGGCCAGTTTATGACACAGCAGACAAAGGGAAGGTGCTTTGAAAAAACAAGGATACTGCAAACAAAATGGAAAAATCCCTCTGATTGACTTCTCCAGTGAAAAGAAGAAACAAATAGGTGGCTTTGTGAGAATCTTAATGTCATGAAAATGAAATTTCCTGCTACAGTGATGGTGTGGGGTGTAGTCAGCAATGAAGGAGATATCATGACCCCATATTTTTTCCCACAAGGCTTGAGGGTGACTGTTGATGTTAACCTTGACATTTTGAGAGAAGTGGATAAAGCAAGTCACAAATGAACATCATTTTATCTTCTAACAAGATGGTGCACCAGCACAAAATGACAAAAACGTGTAAGAATTTCTCAGTGTCAATGTTCCTGAAGTCTGGTCAAAGGAAATCTGTCCTTCTAGTTCACCAGATGCAAATCCTTTAGACTATTATATATGGAGCATTTGTGAGAGAGAAGTTAATAAACAACCTCATTCTAAGAAAGAGGCTGTTAAAGCTAAGATTGAAAACATGATGATGTCCATGGATAAAGAAAAGTTAATGAAAGCATGCTCAAGATTCCCAAGTCTAGTCAAGTCTATTATTGCAGCAAATGGAGACTTTTTAAAACAATTTAAAAAATAATGACTGTTCATGTAATTACATATAAGAATAAATTTATTTCAAAATATAACACTTATGGTTGTTGTTTATTTTACTAAAATGTTGCCAATTTTTTGCGTGCATGTTGTACTTTTAGGAGTGGAAACAGTGGTTTGGCTGCATTTTTTTTTTTTTTTTTTAAGATTTTATTATTTTTAGAGAGAGGGGCAGAGATTGAGAGCTTGCCTTTTACCTGCCTCCAGCTATGGATCTGGCTGGAGACCTGGCTTGCAACCTGGTTATGTGCCCTGGCTGGGAATTGAACCAGTGACCTTTGGGTTCACAGGCTGGTGCCTTATACACTGTGCCACCAGCCAGAGCTGGTTGCATTGTTAATGACCACCCAAACTGCCACAAATTTAAACAGTCTTCCAAGAAACTTCAGAAATAGTTTTAAATGATTAATTTCATTTCAAAAATTTGAATTGAAAGGTATAGAGAAGTTGTAAAGCTAGTAATTGCTCTCAATCAGTGATGTAACATAGCTTATTATTTTTCTATTTCTCCATGTTTTCACTCAAGCACATGTGCCCTCTATCTCTCCACTTTTGTTCTACAACAACATTGCCCTCCAGAAGGATATGGTGGAGGTAATTCTGTTCTTACCTTCATTACCATTATAATGTTTAACATAACATTGATAGTATTTGTGTGTATAATCTGCTCCAGAAGATAGTTTCTGATGCCCTTCAGTAGTTGGATGTCATCTTACCTGCTAATGCCCTCTCTGCCCTTAGGCCTTTCTGTTGGCATTGCTCTCACAGATATATTTACACACACACACACACACACACACACACACACAGTTACCCTTGAACATTGTGGGTCTCAGGGGTTCTGACTCTGTGTATCACTTCTAACTCTCCAAAATCTTAGTTGTCCCTAGGTATACACATGGGATTGGTTGCAGGACCTTTGAGTGCCCTATATAAAATGGTACTGATCAATGTGTACAATCAGCCCTCCTTATCTGCTCACTCTTAGCCACTGACTGAAAATATTATAGGTATTTAATTTAAAAAATCCATGTATAAGTAAGTGGACCTGTGCAGTTCAAAACCATGTTGTTCAAGGGTCAGCTATGTATACATGTTCACACATGTGCATAACATACAAATTAATGTACATGGCACTCAGTAAAATTTTGTTGAATCAACTAATAAACATACATTGTAATGTGTGTGTGCACATGCATATGGAGGGGGTTGGTTGATTTTGTCTGGGCTCTATTGGTGTAGGCACTGAGAAGTTTTCTTCTGTTCCTAAAGTTTTATGGTGTGGCTTCAAAGATCTTCCTTTCTGGATAATTCTCTTTCAAAACGTTTGAAGAAAATTTCCACAGCAAATTTGACTTATCTGTAAGTGGAAAAATAAGTAATTTTTACACTTTATAGCAATTTTGGATTTTTCACATGTGGGTAATTGTGTGAGCTTTCAAAGCAAAACTTAAAAGTCTCCTATTCTTTACATTAAAATGGTGGAAAGTGGGACTATAACATTTGTATTTTGTATTTTATAATTATTACTATATATACATATTTATATATTTACATAATCAACATTATGCATTTCTAATTGGTTCATTGTTTATCTTAGAGCATTGTTAAATCTCTGAAATCTACATATATCTTAGGGACAAAGTAAATACTCTTCTTTTTGAATCTCTGGAAAATCTACTTATTTGCTTGTAGCACTGGAAAATTTTTATTTTAGTTTTTGTTAAGTAGGCATTTAAGTTGAAAAATAGATCACACTTTGTTTCCAGAAGTCTACTTTTTAATATCATCTTAAGCTGTGTGTGTGGAGACTGGGTCACTGTCCTCCACACCCTATCCACTTTAACCCAGAGTGATTAGGATTTAGGTGGCATTAGTCCTTTATGTAGGCGACAGCATGTCCAGGAAATTTCTGATAGGGTAAACCCCTATGGATGGGATTAGAAATTCTCTCCCTTTGAAAGTGAATGTCTTCTAAGTGGTAAAAATAAGCCTTTTTATTTTTTGGGTGGCAGGGGAGAACGGCAGGGGTTCTGAAAACTGGGAGGAAAAAAATCTCACACAGTCTGAGAATGCTGTGTGTAGGGAAGTTTGACAACAGAGTAAAAAAAGATTCTGTTTTGGGATTCTCAGACGGGGAGGTAACTGCTTTAGTGGGGCTATAGGAATCTAGAATGACCTCCTTTTGTTTCTTGGAAAAATAAATCAGCTATAAAATGGTAAGAATTTCAAGATGTTAAAAGATTGAATCTTAACTTATAAGGCTTTCAGTAAGGCTAACTCAACTGTAATTCACTGTTATTTGCAACCTGGATATTAAGTATTATGTTATTGTGAAAAAATGTAGTACATAGGCAAAATATTATTATTACATGGGCCTCATGTTTGACATTCCTTTACTTTTATGTGTAGAATTTATAATACAGTCTTATTGTAAGTAGCCATGTATTTTCTTGTGCATGTGTGTGTCCCAAAATTATTTGAGATGGGTTGGCAAACTAGGACCTCAGGCTAACACTGGCCCACCACTTGATTTTGTAAGTAAAGCCTGATTGGACATAGTCATGCCATTTATTTAAGTTTTGTCTTTGGCTGTTTGGGGGTTAAACAGCACAGTTGAGTAACTTTGGCACACACTTTATGGTGAAAAATATTCTGGCTCTTGAGAAAACATTTGCTGACCTTTAATCTAAGATATCAATTTTCTTTTCTTTTACCAATGGTATCACCGAAAACTAATGTATATTTACCCTCCTGTGACTAACACCAGGTCCTTTTAAAAGCAAAACAAAAAGACCAAAAAATGAAAAAAAAAAAAAAAAAAACACCCCCACACAAAGAGAGAGAGAAGTCCTTACAAAATTTAAGAAATGATATAGTAAAGGAAAAGGATCATGAAATGGATTCATTACAATATGCTGATGTCAATGAAAAATTGTATTCTTGTCAGATACTCAAATGAGAATCAGACGAATTATATGCCTGACTCAATTTTGACATTCTATAACTCAGAAGTTGATAAACTTTCTTGGTAAAGGGTAAGCTAATAAATACATTAAGCTTTGTGGGTATTTTATTTTATTCAAAGCAGGCAGTGGGCTGGATTGCTCTGCAGGCCTATAGTTTGAGCAGCCCTGCTCTAACTCAGTGTCTCTGATAATCCACAGCCTCATGGGCTACATTTTCAGGAGACTGAAATCTACAACACCTCCCAGTTTTAGCTATCTTGTTATGTAAATCAAAGTCAATGTATGTTTTGTTTGACTACATTTTAGGTGGATACTTTTCTTACCACATGGAAAGTAGAGTCCTAATAAAACAGGTGAAGCAGCATACGATAAGAAAAGTTTTACCTTTCCTAGTATATGAATTTCTGTTGCTTTGTAATAAGTTGACCTAGAAGTGTAACAACAGAACAACTATCTGACCTTGCTCTTAGTTTCTGGGTTAGAAATCCAGGATGGGCCTGATTGGAAAGCTTTCACTTGGGGTTTCTCATGAGGTTCTAGTTAGATGTCAGTCAGGGTTGTGGCCTCTGAGGGCTTGACTGGGCTGGACATCCAAGGCACTGGCATTGCTGTTGGTCATCAGATGGGAACTTAGCTGGGACTGCTCAGTGGAGCACCTGCACATGTCCTCTTCACCATGGAGGTCTCAGAATGGTCAGGCTTTTTACATGGTGCTTAGCTTACCCCAGAGGCAGCATCCCCAGATAATGAGATGTAAGGGGAATGATCTCATCTGACCTAAGCTGGGAGTCTATACCCTGTTAGTTACATGCTTTCCCATATTCAAGTGGAGAACAGGTAGACATCCCCCACCCACAGGAGTAAAGTCAAAAGATTTGGTGGCATATTTTAAAATCATGACACCTAGCTCTAGTGATTTTTAAGTTTATAACTCTATCACTTAATTAATAGAATTTTGTGCCAGCTGTTGTATAATCAATCAGTCATTAGGGGCAAAATATTATACTTAGGATCTTCTTAGATGTCAAATGAAACCAACATATATATCTATGTGTCTCTTACATTTTCTTTACCCATTTAGCATCTGACAATGGACATTTAAAATACGCACACAAGCACGCACATATACACATACACACACATTGAAATATTATTCATTCTTAATAAGGAAGGAAATTCTGCCATTTGTGACAATATGAACGAAACTGGAGAACATTAAATGAAATAAAGCAGACATAGAAAGACATACATCACATGATCTCATTCATATGTGGAATCTAAAAAAGTAAAATTCATAGAAATAAAGCAGAATGGTGGCTACTAGGGGCTGGAGGATAAGATCGGGGGAAGGGAGAGATTTGGTTGAAGGGTACAACTTTCAGATATAAGATGAATAAGTTCTGGAGATATCATGTAGTCCATAGTGACTATCATTAATGATAATTTATTCTATACTTAAAAATTGCTATAAAAGTAGATCTTTTATTTATATATTTGATTTTTTTTTTTTTTTTGGTATTTATTATTTCCAGAGAGAGAGAAAGGGAGAGAGGCAGAGAGGAAGAGAAACATCAATGTATGGTTACCTTTCACCTGCCTCCAGCTACGGACCTGGCTGGGGACCTGGCTTGCAACCTGGTCATGTGCCCTGGCTGGGCATTGAACCAGCGACTTTTGGGTTTGCAGGCTGGCACCTAACTACCCGGGGATAAAAAAGTAGATCTTAAATGTTTTTGACACCCATAAAACAAGAAAAAAGGTTAGTAACTATGTGAGGCAATAGATATTTTAATTAGCTTCATCAATCATTTCAAAATGTAATCATTTCAAAATAAATGTGTGTATAAAACATCACATTGTACACTTTAAATATATACAATTTTTAATGTGTCAATAAAGCTGAGAAAAAAATGAGGTTAGAGATCAGTTCTGGGAATTGATAATATCTCAGATGTATATATTTTCTTCAGTTTCAATAAGGGTGGGAGGGAGTATTGACATTGATGTTGGAAGCAAATCTAAGGAATGCACACTTGTTATTGAAAGATAGATGTTACAAGAACTGTTCATTGTGGTGACTTAAGGATCCTGGAAGAGGCTCCTTTGATGAGATTTTTTTTGGGTGGGGGGCAAGGGGTGAGAGGGACACTCTTCATTTCTTTTTTTTTAAAATATATTTTATTTATTTAAAAATATTTTATTGATTATTTTTAGAGAGAAGGGTAAGGAGGGAGGAAGAAAGGGAGAGAAACATACATGTATGGTTGCTTTTCACCTGCCTCCAGCCGTGGACCTGGCTAGAGACCTGACTTGTAACCTGGTTATGTGCCCTGGCTGGGGAATCGAACCAGCAACCTTTGGTTTCACAGACCGGCACCTATCTACTCAACCACCAGCCAGGGCCTGAAATTCTTCATTTTTATTCTTGTTCCAGTACTTTAAAATATGTTTAGCCCTGGGTAGTAGCACAGTGGATAAGGCACTGGCCTGTGAGCCCAAAGGTCGCAGGTTCGATTCCCAGCCAGGGCAACATAACTAGGTTGCAAGCCAGGTCTCCAGTCAGGTCTGTGGCTGGAGACAGGTGAAAAGCAACCATACATTGATGTCTCTCTCCCTCTCTGTCTCTCTCCCTTCCCCTCTTTCTAAAAATAATAAAATAAAATCTTAAATAAATAAATAAATAAAAATCAGTAAACATATCTTCAGGTGAGGATTGTTTATTAAAAAAATATGTTTATTGGAGAGGAAATGGAGTTTTTGTCATCAAGTTCATGGGCTTTTTTTTTTCTTCACTGTTTACTTTCTCTGTGATCTCTCCTAGTTACTGACAGAATGCTTTACTTGTGACTCTAAAACCCCTCTATTCATCAATTTGTAAGTAACATCATGCTTCCTCTCTTCCAATCCATTGAGACCTTCAAAGTAAGCATCTTTCAAAGAAGTGACAAGAAAAAGACAGCTGCAGGATCAGTAGCTTCTTGGTGCGCAGCTTTGCCTGCTGTTTGGTTGGCTGCAGGAGATGGTGATTCATGTCAGTCACTAAAACACCTTGGCAAGAGCACCTTCTGCTTTGCACTTTTTGTGTTCACAAGTGCTTTTAGGTGAGATTTTCATTTGCTTCTAGCAAATGGTAGGTAGTAAATGGTTCTTAGTATTAATTATAAAACCATAATTTGAAAGCTTTGCTAACATGTGGTAGGTAGGTAGACTTGTTGCAGAATGGAGCAATGCAAGAATTTCCTCATCCATCTTGGATAAAATGGATTAATACCAGAATACATAACTCTTCCAGTTGGCTGGGACTTTTAGCAAGACTCAGTTGGTTGATACAAACTTGTATTTTTAAGCCATCATCCTAAGAAGCGGTTAAGACTAACATTTACTTATTAAGATAATTTCCTAATCATTCTTATAAGAACTTAATGAGTGACAAACTGACGCTGGATATAAATTTATGATTTCCCAAAATAACATTTGATTGGTTTGAGTGATGTCTTACTTCAAGTAATCATAGTTAATTTTTGCTTCTGGAGAGATTTGACTTTACCAGTCTATCATGTCATCAGATGTATTTCAAGAGTGATTTCTTTGTTGATAAAGTTAAAGAATTCCTATGGAAATCCTTGAATCTATAACTTATACTTTTATCAGGGCAGATGAGATAAGTTCAGAATAGTGGCAAAAAGACTGTATCTTCATGTGAAATATACTATAAACACATAAAAATAATTTTACTTTGAAAAATATTTTTGCCCTATAAACCAAGGGCAAACTTAGGATTTTTAATCATATATGAATTTATTTTCCCATATGTTTATTTTTCTTATTATGTTATTTTGTTAACATTCAATAGTTATAATTAAGTCTGCTATTTGATTTTTAGCTCATAAAATAATCTAGGTTTAAAAGAAGTTTTAGGGAGTAGAAAAATATAAAATGTAGGGATAAAATTATTAGGCTTTACCTTTCCAGATTCTTTTATGAAGGATAAAGTTTGAGTGATACTCTCCACTTTTTTGGTAATAAACCTATCATCCTAACAAATAAACCAACAGAGCCCTAATAATATTAATACCATAATCACAGAATATACAGTAAAAAATAAAAATATGGTCACCTTTACTGTATAGAAACAACTTAGGAGACATAAAGGAATGAAGAGCTTAACCTGGGAGAAGTAAGTCAAGTTCCCTATGTTATTCTATTTTAGCATTTGCTGCCAGGGATGATACAAGGAGTCTGGATCTGGCTGTCTATTGACCCAGATTCCAGTTTTTCCGCTGGACCTGGCACAGCACAATTCTTTCCCTTTCTTGTCCTTGAAATGTGGTCTTTGGTTCACTGCACTGGTTCTCAGCCTGTGGCTGCACAATGGAAGCATCTATTACCTGTATAAGCTAGTATCCATATCCCGGCCCCTCCTCCACAGATTCTGACTTAATTGGCCTATGTGGAACTCAGGCTTTGGAATTTTGGAAAGCTCCTCTACCTGAGGAACCTTCTAAGGTGCAAATACAGTTGAGAACTTGACTTGTCTAGTAAAGCTTGGAGGAAGGAAGAGGGCACAATCGGTGACGTTCTGCATTTGCTCTTATCCTTGGTTTTCAGGTCCTTCAGAGCCTCAGAAAACCCATTGAAACCAGTGTTAGGTGAGCCCAGTGATGATGATTCATGGTTTCTGCTCTTTCCCATATTGCTTTCTGGATTCTCTCTGCCCATAATCCTTCCCAGGAGGGAAACTCACAAGTGCTCAGAGAAGGATAAGGAACCCTGATACCGGGCATGGTACTGTGTGACACAAGGTGTTCAGTAAGTGAACTGGGCAGAATGGAAGGGTATGGATTGGCATATCAAAATGTATATGCAGCAAAATTAGCCAAAGCAAACACCTTTAACCAACAGCATCAGAGTAAACAAGCACTGGTCTAGGATTTGGAAAGTGTGAGATTGAAGTGCTGATTTCACCACTATCAGCTGTGTGACTTGTACAATTTACCTACCCTCCCTGAGCTCTGGTGTCCTTATCCATGACATAGAAACAATATCTGTGTACTTTCCTTACATGGTTGTCATGAGGAGTAAATTAAATTGTAAAAGTTAAATAACATTTTATATTATAAGGTTATATACACATGTTATTACTATGGTTTGAGTTGTTTTAGTATGTACATAAGAGAACACATTTTATGGTTCTTTTTTTCAATAAGGGAGTAAAACTGGAAACCATGATTATAAAACTATAATTAAATGTGTCATAGTCTTCAACTTATCTGTTTGGATGGCAAGTTTATATAAAATGAAGAATGCATTTTTTGCAAACCTGATGTTTCAACCATACATAGAACGTCATCGATTGGTGGTTTTGTAAAACAAAGTTCCATATCATTTTCTCATAAGTTAAGAGTTTTTATCCCAATAGCTATTAAGCCCATAGTAACCATTAAAAAGAAGACAACTGCAGGAACAGAAACACTGTGATTCTGTTAGGTTGTGGAAAAAGTCTTAGTTTTATTTAAAATTAAGTAGTAATATCTCAGTCAATTTGGGTTTCTATAACAAATTACCACAAAGTGAGTGGCTTGTATAACGCACATTTATTTCTCAAAATTTTGGAGACTAGAAAGTTTGGCTTCCAGCCAGAGTCTTCTTACAGGTTATAGACTGCTGACTTGTATTCTTCCATAATGACAAGACAGTGAGCTAGCTCTCTGGCCATAATTCCATTCATGAGGGCTCCACTCTCCTGATCTAATTTCCAAAAGGCTCTACCTTTAAATACCATCCTTTTGGGGGTTAGATTTCAAAATGTTAATTTTGGAAGTACATGAACATACAATTAATAACATGTAGCTACCAGAAATGGAGTAAAAGCTAATTCCATTACCACCATTTACTGAGTCAGTTCTTTGTGCTGGGCACCATGTTGAATGTTTCAGATGCTTCATTTCACTCAGGCTCACAAACTTTCTGTGTGAATTAGGTTCAATTATTATAGTGGTTTTGTTGCTGAAAAATAAAGCAAATACACTGAGTCAGAGAGCCACTGCCATTTCCCCATCAAACTCAAGTAGCCTGACTCAGATTCCTTGCTTATTGTAATTACTGAACTATACTATATTCTGTTAATCATTGTTATAAGGATTTATTGCCATGCTGATTTGGGGTGAGGAGAGTTGGTGAGTGGAGCTTCAATGGGGAGTGGGAATGAAGGATAGCCTATAGTCTCTTTCAGAAAAAGATACTTTGGCTTAGTGCATGAGCTCATAGTTGAATTGTATGGAGGATAGGGCTCCACAAACCAGCTGAAAAAGTTGCTCTTATAGAAACTGTGAATGGCTTATTATGCAGTTATCCTGCTCCATGTGATGGATTGTGACGTCACCGGGACTTCAGAACATTGGGCCTTTGGGAACATCAGAAGGCAACATTATAGGTTCAGACGTGAGCATTCTTACCAGTGTTCTCCCCAAGCCATCCACCTTGGCCATGACTCAGGGCACCAGGCAGGAGAAGAAGAACACAATGGATGCCACACTGTAGTGGATAGTTAATTGATCATGAGCATAGTAGCCATTCCCTTGGGAATTCCCAGAGGAAAACATCTGAGGCACTTTGCATGATCAAGGGGGGGACAACTCAGTAAAATACAGGTGATTTTGTGGATGTGACCTCATAGCACCTGTAGGCTGAGATGGCATGTATAACAGTCACAATGAGAATAATAGCAATTAACTCACTAGTGTGCTTCTAAATGTTTTACATATTATTATCTCAATCTCCAAAGCAGTTCAATGAACTAGAGAGCTGAGTAATATTAACACCTCCATTTTATAGATAAGCATCTTGGAGATAAATAAATTGCCTAAGTTCACATAAGCTGATCAATGTAGGGTGATGAGAGTAAGCCAGATTTTTCTGATACCAGAACCTGTATGATACATTGCTTTTTGTTTTCTTACACAAAAGCTAGTTAAAGAGTATGTTGTACATATTTTGATTAGAGCTGCTAACCAGGCTAGTGCCAAGGCACAGGGGAGGAAGACAAGAAATAATTACTGAATGGTCAGGCCTAATTGGTTCTAGGTGGTGGCTAGTCCTAGTCATTCTTTTTTTAAAAGATTTTATTTATTATTTTTAGAGAGAGGGGAAGGGAGAGGTAGAGAGGGAGAGAGACATCAGTGTATGGTTACCTTTCACCTGCCTCCAGCTACGGACCTGGCTTGCAACCTGGTTATCTGCCCTGGCTGGGGAATCAAACCCGCGACCTTTGGGTTCATAGGCCTGCACCTTATCCACTGTGCCACCAGCCAGGGCTAGTCCTAGTCATTCTTGATCATCTGAGTCAATGGGACTTTTTCAAGGTCTCAATTTGATTGCTTTAGTGATACTAGTCTACACATGTCTCTTGGATGTGAGAGAACTGCAGTTAAGGACACAACCTAGTCCACTCTGTCCTGTTGATGGCTGGGTGATTATCAGGGCTTCCAACCTGGTAAGCTTCCGATCTAAGGATCTACCCCAAATAAAGATATGAAACCAAGCCCCTGTGATTTCTTTAAATTAAAAACACAATTTTCAGGGACAAATAACACATTCTAGATGTTTAAACATTAGAGAAAATGGGAAGCTTTCATTGTGATTCTGGGATGAACCTAGTGAGATGGCCAATAACGAATGCCAGAAAGCAGCAGTTTCTTCATATTTTTCCCTTTGTAATTGTAGTTAGTCTCTGATTCTATGCCTGACACCTTAGAATTACAGCATTTAGTCCTAGAAAAAGCTCTTCAGGTGATCATTTTTGCAGATGAGGAAAGTTGGGTCAAAAATTTATTCAATGTCTACGGTGTGCAAGAAAACCAAACCAAACCAAACACTCAGGCTCACATAGCTACTTAGTTTATAGTTCAGCTAGATCCCTGATCTCCTGATCGCCATGACAATCCCTTCTCTGTTCAGAAATATCCATGCTGAAATAGAATCATGAAGGCCACAATACAGACTTGGTGGATTCAGTCTTGCCCTGTAGCTAGTTTATTTCACTTTTGATTGAGTTTTCATGATTTCTTTTTATAATGCACTATTTTTCTGAAGATCTTATATTATTTTAATAGTTGGCTTATTGAATGTGTGTACTTTAGGGCTAGTTATCTTATTACTTATTTAAGGCACATATCTGAAATTGGCAATAAGGGAACATTTAAGTGGTGCTTAAGAAGGAAATGGAGGACATTTATGAATGGCCATACTTAGGCAGTTAGATGCTTTTTGGCTTTCATTTTATGAGCAGAGATTTTTAGTTTTTGTATATCTCTTAAAATATAATTAAATTATTGTCAACTGATATGATATTTTTAATGGAAGAAAGTTGAGGTTGTGGAATAAAAAAATGGGAACATATTGATATTTGATATTAGATTATTTTTCTTCTCATTTGTTTTTTTTTTTTTTTTTCCAGTAAAACTTTGTTGAGCATCTTTGTGTGGCAGGCACTGTGCTGGGTGCTGGAGACACATTTGCATTTATCTGTTTATAAACATGGAAGCCAATTTAAATTTCATCTTAGATAAAATGTTAGAGGTACAATTAATTATAAACAGCAGAGTGACTACTTCATTCCTCCTAGATGTCTACTCTTAATGGGGACTAATATTTTCTTAGATTAAAATAAGATTTGCTTTCTCTCCAACTGTCCTTGGAGGAATCCTCCTGAATTAGCTCATATCCTTCCACAAAATAATAAGTAGAACATCTAAAATGCATACTAATATCTGAAATCTAAAAGTAAAGGAAAATATAGAGGACTTATATATTGAAGGTTAGAGTCGAAAACTACAGACCTAGAGAAGTCTGTCTTAAAGGATACACACACATAGATACATGAACATACGCATTATATATAAATTATTTTAGATGATAAAGAAGAGTGAGAGGCACTTAAGCTTTGTTCCAATCTACCCAGTTTATCTTTCCACTGTGCACACCCCATGATCAGGTGGTCTAATTCCATTTAAGGGACATTCACCAGATCCTTCTGATTACAGTATCATTCCTTTTATTATGTTTGTATTAAAACATCACCTTCATAAAGTCTCTGTCAAAATATAAATGGGAAGGTGACATATAGGGCATACTAACTGCAACTCAAAGGCATTTCTTGAATTAATTCAGGGTTGCTCAGCATGTAGGCAAAGACGTGGGAGTCTATGAGCAAGTTTGGATGGGAGCAAGGGATAATGATGGGGAAGCCCCTGCAGATGGGCTGCAGCCTGCAAGAGATCGCTGAGGGCCTCAGGGAGCTGGGGAAGGACAGGAAGACTGGGTAGATGCTGCTCCTGGAGAGGCTCCTCCTTTCTAGGTTGTGGCCTGACTGTCAGGAGTCAGGCTTGTTGGTACTGTCACTGCACACTCTCCCACTCGCTTTAAGTGGGACATTTAAAATTGCCGAGCAAATAATTCTACCTGCCTTATGTAGCTGCTTGAAGATTAATGAGGTAATGCTTAAAAAGTGCTGGAGATGAAAGGTTCAATATAAATGTTTGTGTACTCAGCCAAGAGGAGCTCTCTTTCAGGGCTGGTGTTTATAAACACCTAGTGTTCCTGCTACTTTTATCCTGTTATTAAGAAGCTATCACATTGGCAGCTGGACAACATATTGATATTTGATCCTCTCTCTGTTATATATATATATTTTTTTTCGGTTTCTCTTGGTCATTCTCTACAGGGTTGAGCCATGTCAGGTAGGGCCAGTCAGTTCATACAGATGTAAAATCAGAAGGACCAGCATTCAATCCATGAGCCTCAGGCTAGATTACACTCTGATGCTCCAGGCTCCAATGCTAAAGAGCCCAGCAAATCAAAAAAGACACATATACATGCACACATTAGTAGATCTAGGCAGACTTAATTTCACATTTGCATACATATGTTTGGTGCCATTTTGAAAACTATAGAATAATCACTCATGGTTTGGTATTGGTTTTGTTTCTAATTATGTATCAGGGTTAGGGATAGGGATAGGGGAAATGTAGAGTGCTTAGGGCATCTAAGGGTCATAATCCTGCCCTAACCTGGAGAAATGGCAGCAGAAGAGTTATGAGTTTTGTAGCTGCAAGAAGAGGTCAGTGAGTCCAAGTGGGTAAGGTTTCCTGAGTGTATTCTGTAAGTTTGTTTCTCTATTTTTTCCCTCTGCATTAGAGATCTATGTTTCATCCACACCTGGGTGCTCAAAGGATGAAATCACCAATTTACATGTTAATCTACAGCATGACCTGAGGGAACAGCAGTGGTGTGGTTGGGGAATTACAAAGGAAGCAGCAATTTACCAGCAAGAATATAACAGGTGAGAAAGACCTGGACCATCTTCTTATTTTATAAGGCTACATTTAGTAGAGAAAAGATTAAGGGAAAAAATAGAAGTCTCTATTTCTATAAAACTGAGAAATAGGTGCAAATATTTTATGGGTGGAAAACGGGACTTCTAGATGGAATAGTAAAAGTTAGCAAATCTTTCTTTCCTTTTACCTCAGGGTAGGACCTGTTTCCTTAAACTTTGCATTTTTTTCCCCTCCCAAATATTGCCCTTTGCATTTTAAAATAAAATAGTCAGCAATAACATACCAGAAAATTCTCTGGAAAGAAATTTTTGTACTTATTTTGCCTATGCAGAAACCTCAATAATAAGTATGTTTAAATATATTACTAATGATATTATCATTCCAAGCACTTGGGATTCAGAATGGGATGAAGGGTTTTTCAGAGAATTAAAGAAGACAGAGAGGGAAGTTAAACCTGGTAACACTAGGGTATAAGGAGGAGAGAAATTGGGTCTCTGAACTCAACAAGGAAGCAAACCAGAAGGTCCCAAACCACCTTTCCTTTTGTTCTTGCCAATCTGCAAGAACCTTTGCTTGCCCACAGAAGGAAACTTGACAACACTTTGGCCTATAAATGCCAGCATACCAACTGTACTAAATCTCTGCCCAGCTATTTTGGGTAAGCTAGAGGAAAAATAGCAGACTGCATAGGAGGAAGCTTGGGGATCCGCCAAGGCCATGACGTACAGGTTTCCAAGCAAAGCTATGGATGAATCAGAAAAAACATGTCTGAGTCACGCTCAGATATAGACCTTCCTGTTCCTGAGTTTCTCAGCTTATACCACAGGAAGAAGAGGGAGAGATTCACAATAACTCTCCAGTCTCCCAAAGCTCATCCAGCCCATCATCAAACCATATTTTGTTGAAGCTTCATGAAGCTTACAAGGGGATGTTGGTGGAGGTGCTTTCTGTATCCGTTTTACTTTGCATTTGGCCATTAAACAACTTGTATACCTTTTTCAGTGAAGCCAAAGATTCCCAGTGGAGAAATAATTAAAACCACTGGTATTTTCCTAAAGCTGTTTCATGTTTCAGTAGCTACAGTGAGTGGCTGCACAGCAGTAGCATTCATACTGCTTTAGCTAGGAAAATAAAGAGACTCTGAAAAATAATATTTTTTCTGGTGTTAGGTTGTTCCCAGTTGTGACTTGATAGCTGGATGAGTGGTTTATTTCTCTTTGATCAGATGGGAAAGGAATTGGTAGCAGGATCACCTACTGGATATTGGATAAAATAACTCAGAAAAAATTGTCACCAAATTTCAAACCCACATGTAGGTAAATCTAGGGGTCTCTTCTTCCTGTTTTTCATAGAAAGGACCCAGGTTACATCTGTCAAAATTGCATAGCTTTTCAGAAAAATGGTTTTCTATCATATATGGTCAGGTAAGTCTTAGGTGTGATTTAAACAATGGATATTTTAAATGTAAGCATTTTAGGAATATGTTTATTTTTTTGTTCAGGGAACATCTATCTGAACCAAGGCTTAGTATGTTCAGAATTGTTTGGTAATGATATGAATACCATCTTAAAATTCTTGGGGAGGAAATATTTCTCCTTCCAGCCTTCTAAGTACTTTGGCTGGTCTAATAATCAAATTAAGAGAAGACAGATTAATAGGAGATAAAAAATAAATGTCATTTCTTATGTAGGGGGCTCCATAAGAATATGAGGGCCCACAGGTCTTCAGGCCATTGGAGCTCATGTGCCATTCTGAACCAAGGAGAGGGATAGGAGTCTTCGACTTAAAAGGAAGGAAGACAGTTCTCATAGAGATGGAAAAATAAATGTTTGCTGTGACAAGCAGAGAAATAGGACACAGAGAGGACTTCAGTCTCTAAGGCTGAGCTGTTCCCCTTACTACATATAACCCATACTCTAGTTATCTCTAGTGTTCTTCCTGGCCCTGGCCCTTTATCTACAATCTTTCAGGCAGCTAAGGGGGAGGCAGAGAAATGTAGCCTGAGACTTAGGGGCCTTAACTGTCTTTACTTCAAAATAATCTGTGTTTCAGGGTGGCATGTTTTAGGGAGGCTTATTCTGAACCCCTACAAAAATCACACAGCTAACATTTGTTTTTAATAGTTCATTTCTTCTTCTAATTTTCCATTACATTTATCTTCCTCATACCCTCTTCCACCTCTACCCCTCCATCCCCAGCAACCACCACACTGTTATCCATGTTCATGATTTCTTTTTCTATTTTTTTTTTTTTTTTTTGCTTCAGCCCTCCACTCTTAACTAACCCCCATGCAGAGCATGTTAAAGTATGAAATTTGTACATACAGTAAGGCATATTTTAAAGTCAGTGTGGGCTGTCTTAACAACAGTATCTGCTCCCCATGTTGGTTATGGACAATGAGTTATCTTTCATGTTGTCATTACATTACAGCAGATGTCTTGATTTAACATGGACCCTCTCCAAATGTCCCCTAATTCCCAGGATTACAGTTACTAACAATGTTATCCTGGATGTCAAGACTTTCACTTATTGAGGTTCATTATATTTTTGACTCAACCAAAATCTCGGCAGATAAATATCACTTGCTATATCCATTCATGTAATTAAAAGAATGATTTAGGTGTTGAATTTGAAGTACTTTGAATCTATTTGTGTTAATAATGATTTGGGCAAAATTGCACATTTTCTCTATCTTAACCATTCCCTTTATTAAAGGGATATTCAAGATGTTTGTGAAATCCGATTTCACCAAGTGAGTAGAAGAAGCTCTAAAAGGGTCCTTGCTAGTTTTCTTTTCTTGCCTTTTTAAAATCCCATGTCCATGAGTTTAGAAGGAGGCAGTTCTTGTTGGGACTTCATCTTTTAGCCAAAAGCAGAGTCTCAGGGACCTGCTTTTGAGAAGCTTGCAGTTCAGTTCAACAGAATGTTGCTGGGAAGCTAAGGGACCTGAGAGATGCCTGTTAGCCTGGGGTTCCCTGGACTAAATCCTGACTAGCATAGTGCTGCTCATGTTTTAGAATTGGTGGAAGGTATGTAGGTGATTGAAAGCATGACAAGGAAACTGGTTTTCCTCCTTGTGTTCTGTTCTCATTTTTATTTTATCATATTTTTTTCTTTCTCTTGGCCTTTTATTCTCCCACTTAATGCTACATGTGAAAAAACATGGCCTGTTTAGATTGTCCCATTAGTTCTGAGGAGAGACTCATAAAGTAGGCAACAGAGAGAAGGTATGCAGATGAACAGAGCAATACAAAGAAGGCAATTTACGTGCATATGAAACTACAACTCTGCTTCTGCTTATTTTTGGCCTCTATTGAGGACTCACAGCATATACTTTGTAGTTTTATTTTACATGGTGATCTTCTTTCTCTTTGACTTTTAAATTCTCTCCTACTCTCTGCTCTTGGCAATATTCAGGATTGTATATTCATACACAATTACCATGTCTGTATGAATAAATGTACTCCAAACCTCTGTTGTCTGATATATTACACCAGTAATCTCATCATCTGAATTTTGTCTGTGGGAGGGCAGTGGCAGGATGGGGGACTTGTTGTGGGGTTGACTTTGTAAAAGTTATGGGAGGGCGGGGAGGGAAGTTTGGATTGTAGAGCACTATAGTTCCCTTGAGGACTATTTATCCCCATTATGACTGGTTGCATTCCCTGCAAAGCTTCTGTTTCTCCCTTTCTGCCTTTCTCATTTTCTCAGCTGCTTCTCTGCGAGCACTGGCCTGGATGCAGATTTCTGGGTTTTAGTTCTGTGCTTTGTGCTTCTTGCAAGGAGCACCGCCCTGGATTGACTTGGCGGCTCTGCACTGAAGGGTTGTGGCTGGCACACTGTCTTTACTCTCAGGATCCTGTTCAATTGGTGTTGCATGACAGGCCAAAGGAGGGTCTGCAGTCTCCCTGGGGAGTGACAACCAGAACCTGTGTTTCATCTGGTGACCCTGCAGGGGCTTCTGCATCAGGATAGGGCTCCCTGGTGTACAACTCGCTGCATCTCATTCTCTGCTAATTTGCATCTTAAGTGAAGCATCTTACTTTCTAGTCATCCATATTTATGATCTATCATAGTACATGGGTAGACTCTCAGTGAAATTTTCCAATGCCACTAGTCCCTGTGTTCCAAATTAGGGCAACCCTGATAAATAGGCAAATAGTTTAGCAGATTTGAAAGAGGGCTTAGATAAATAGGGGTAAAAAAAAATGATAAAATAACACCTATAGTGAAGCCAATTGAGATTTAAAAAATACATATTTTATGTCAACATCTGGTCACCTTAAATGATCTATTAATAGTAGTAGTAAAAAGGGCCTTAATATTTGTATAGTATTTAAATATATAGCAAGCACTCTAACATGCATCTCTGGCACCTCCCTCCCCCATTTTCCCTTTAAAAACTGTAAAGTTTGGCAGAATGGGAATGCAGATTCAAGAACTATCAGAGAGATAAAAGACTTACCAAAAAAAGTTTCAGAGCAAACCAGATCTGAAATGCTAACTTTCTGTTGTCTTAGTCTTGTACCCTTGTCACTATAATGTTTGATAGAGTAATTTTAGACTGGACAAGTTGTTTAGAAAATTCTTTTCCATCTAACAAATAATAATTGAAGCTCCATGCTAGGTATGGTGTTAGGTTGCAGGTACACAAAGTTGAATAGGAACCAAACCTTCACATTTGTCCTGCTTACTGGTTTTGACATCCTTATTTATTCTCAGAAATTAGCATGGGTAGTGTGGTCTGGATATATAGGTATCGTCTGTCTTTAACAGCATTTCAAGAGGGAACTAGCTCCCAGGATTAGAACTGGACTTTGCGTTCCCTGCTAAACAAGGAAGAATTTGCTTCCTACGCAATTTCTGTTCTTAGATGAACAGGGACAGCTCTTTTCATATGTGCATGAAAATGAATCCCAAGGAAGCCTGAATGGCAATTTCGCCATCTTGATGTACTGTGACAGGGATGTGGGGATATATTTAACGTGGTAAACTTTGTCTTGTCACCATTAGAAATGTGTGGCTCTGTGGGGTTAAGTGTGTGTGTGTGTGTGTGTGTGTGTGTGTGTGTGTAAGTTTGAAAGGAGAGGGAAAGGTTGAAGAAACCTATAGACTAACCTTAAGATAATACATTGTATGAGCCCTGGCTCTTACGCTCAATGGGTTGAGTGCCAGCCAATGAACCAAAGGGAAACCAGTTTGATTCCCAGTCAGGGCACATGATTGTGTTGCAGGCCAGGTCCCCAGTAGGGGGTGCTCAAGAGGTTACCACACATTGATGTTTCTCTTTCTCTCTTTCTTTCTCCTTTCCCCTCTCTCTAAAAATAAATACATAAAATATTTAAAAAATACACTGTAGCCCTGGCTGGTAGCACAGTGGATAAGGTGCTGGCCTGTGAACCCAAAGGTCACTGGTTCAATTCCCAGCCAGGACACATAACCAGGTTGCAAGCCAGGTCTCCAGCCAGGTCCAGGACTGGAGGCAGGTGAAAGGCAACCATACATTGATGTTTCTCTCCCTCTCTGCCTCTCTCCCTTCCTCTCTCTCTGGAAATAATAAATAAAATCATAAAAAAATACATGTATGGGTCTTGATTACCCTTTATTGGAAGATTCTACTCTTTCTCTAAAAATCTATTTCTTACCTTGTTGTAGTGACCATCTGATTTCTCTTTTTTCTTGTTTGGATGATTGGTCTATAGTTCTCACTCCATGTTTTAAACTCTGAAATTTTCTGTTAGCATAAAGCATTCTACCATTCTCAAAGGTACAAGTGACCTAATTGCTAAAATAAAGATCAGTATATTTTCTGTTGTCATTTTCATTGACCTCAACATAATAGCAGACAAATTACTAAGTCCTCTTTCTTAAAACTATTCTTTTAACTTACAAGTTTCCTATCCAACAAGTTTTCCTGCTCTGCACCTCACTATTCTTATTCCTGCTGTAAGTTTAAAAATGGATACCACCAGATCCAATTTTTCCTCTATATTGTATATACTCTCATTGGATACTTTATTTGTATTCATCCATGGAATAATTATCTGTTTGACAATGATTTACAGATCAGTAGAGCCTGCTACATCACTTTAGATAGATGATCTGCTATTGCCTCCAAAATACTCATATTTAACTCCCCGACATCTTCATATTAAAAATAAAACTGAAAACAACAAAATAAAGAAAAATGTTATCTTTCCCAACCTAAGCCTTTTTTTTTTTGTTCCTGTATTTCCTATCTTGTTAATATTGTCTCCATCTACCCCAAATTAGAATTGAGATAATTTTGACTCCTCATAGTTTAAATGCAATTATTTGCTAAAACTAATCTACTTCTTAGGTGTCTCTCCAGGCTCCCTTCATCATTTCCATTTTACTATACTTGACTTTTATCACCTTTTCCTTTGACTATTGCAACAGCTTTCTAACTTTTCTGTTATTTGCTCGTAACTTTTCATGTGACTATGACTTTGTTTCCAAGCAGATAGTTAGAACTCTTGTAAAAATATATTTGTTATAGTAACAACAGGACAGTTCCCTATATGTAGTAGAAACCCAGTATGTCGTTGTGGAATATTTTTAAATATTTTTTTTCAATTGCAGTTGATATATAACATTATTAGTTTTAGTGCACAACCCAGTGATTAGAGATTATATAATTTACTAAGTGATATCCCTGATAAATCCAGTACCCTTCTGACACCAAACATAGTTATTATAATATTATTGACTATAATCCCTGAAATGTACTTTATATCCCTATGATTATTCTGTTAACTACCAATTTGTGTTTCTTAATTGAAATCCATTTACCTTATTCATCTACCCCCCAATCCCATCTCCTCTGGCAATTGTCAAAATGTTCTTTATATTTATAAATCTGTTTCTGTCCTGCTTATTCTTTTATTTTGTATTTTAGATTTCACATGTAAGTGAAAGCATATGGCATTTGTCTTCCTTTGTCTTATTTCACTCAGCATAATACCCTCTAGGTCCATCCACGTTGTTGCAGATAGCAAAGGTTCCTTCTTTTTTATGGCTGAGTCATATTCCATCATATAGATGCACCACTTTTCTTCTCAGTTAATCTATTGGTGGACATTTAGGCTGCTTCCATATCTTGGCTATTGTAAATAATACTGTAATGAGCATATGGATGTATGTGTCTTTTCAGTTTAGTGTTTTGAGTTTCTTAGGATAAATACCCAGAAGTGGAATTACTGGGTTTTTCTTTGTTGTTATATAGCCTTTGTTTTAAATCCTATTTTGTTTGGTATTAATATTGCTACCCCAGCTTTCTTTGTGTTTTTTTTTTTTCTTTTTATTTTCATGAAATAATTTTTTATACCCTTTACTTTCAGTCTGTGTGTATCTTTAGATCTGAAGTGCAACTCCAATAGACAACATATGTAAAGGTCTTATTTTGTTATCTGTTCAGCCTCCATATGTCTTTTGATGGAAGCATTTAATTTGTTTGCATTTAAAGTAATTGTTAATAGGTGTGTACTTATTGCTATTTTATTATTCATATTTTTATCTTTTTTCCTTAAAGAAGATCCTTCCATGTGTCTTGTAATACTGGTTTGTTGGTGATGAAATCTTTAGTTTCTCCTTCTTTGGGAAGCTGTATCTGTCCTTTAATTCTAAACAGGCAGAGTAAGCTTGGTTGTAGGTCCTTGCTTTTCATCACTTTGACTATATTGTGCCAATCCCATCTGTCTTGCAAAGTTTTTGTTAGAGTAATCAGCTGACAATCTATGGGAGCTCCCTTATAGGTAACTAACTGCTTTTCTCTTGCTGCTTTTTAAGATTCTTACTGTCTTTAGCCTTTGGCATTTTAGTTATGATGTGTCTTGGTGTGGGCCTCTTTGGGTTCATCTTGTTTGGGCATCCCTGTACTTCCTGGATGTATGTCTGTTTTCTTCACCAGGTTAGGGAAGGTTTTAAAAATTATTATTATTTGTCATTTTTGTTTGTTTACTTGTTTTTGTACTTTCCCCATTACCATTGGTCCTCCTTACACACCCTTCCACCTCCACTGCAATCACCACATTTTTGTCCATGTCCTTGAGTCCTTTTTCATTTTCTTTTCAAACCAGGTTTCAATTTCTTGCTCTGTCCTCTTTTTAGCACCCTCATGACACAAATATTAGTATGCTTTAAGTGGTGGTAACAGGGGTTCCTTATGCTGTCTTCATTTTCTGGATTTTTTTTTCTTTTTCATTTCAATTGGGTGTTTTCTGCTTCCTTATCTTCCAAATTGCTGATTTGATTCTCTGCATCATCTACTTCAATTTTGATTCCCTGTAAAGTATTCTTTATTTCAGTCAATGTATGCTTCATTTTTGACTGGTTCTTTATGTTTTTTATCTCCATTTTTATGAGATTGTTCTCACTAAGTTTATCTACTCCTCTTCTAAGTTTATTGAGCATCCTTATAAGCAATATATTGAACTCTGTACCTGGTAGATAATCTTCATTTTGTTTAGTTCTTTTTCTGGAATTTTGTTCTGTTCTTTCATTTGCAATATGTTTCTTTTTCTCCCCATTTTGTATGCCCCCCTGCATTTGCTTCTGTATATTAGGTAGAGCTGCTATATCTCCTGGGCTTGGTAGATGGTCTAATGTAGAGGTTTCTTGTAGGGTCAGTGGCACAGTCTCCCTAAGTGCCCCCTTACCATGTGGGCTATCTATACCCTCCTGTTGTAGTTGAGCTTGGATTGCTTTGGGCATACAATGAGAGGGATTTAAACCCAGGCCAATAGGCTGCAAGGACTTGCTGTAACCCATAATCACCGTGTAGGAGCCCACCCTACAGAGCAGGGTTTACTTTAGTAGGGTTCTGGTGCCCACTGAGCCTGTCCCTTCAGTGTCACTTGTGAAGGTGGTTAGGTGGTGTTTTGACTAGTCTGAAGCTATCCACTTTATATACTGGCTCTGAGGACACCCAAGAGGTACAGGATAAGGTTAGCCATCACCTGTGTCCTCTCCATCAAGCCATTTGGCATGATGAGCTACAAAGAGACCTTCTACTTGTTCTTGGCTTGGAAGTGCCCAGACAAGGCCGAGCTGCAAACCAAGGTGGGTTGCTGATGGCACTGGGCCACTTAGCCAGTGGTAAAAGGCATGCTGAGGCCAGATGCAGCTCATTTGAGAGATTTTAGTCCAAAGCAGAAGTCCAAAGCATAAGCCAAGACCAACCAAATGTTTGGAGAAACCACTAGAAATGGCTTGAGTGGGCCCTGAAGGGCAGATGGGGCATGGTCTCAGAGAATTACCAGGGTGGAGATTACTGCCTGCTGGCTCTGCTGGGGGTAGGCTCAGAAAAGGAACAATGGTTTCTGAAAGCACTTTGGTCTAGGAGAAAGCTGTCTTCCAGCTCTTGACCTAATGCCAGACAACTGAGTTCCCCCTTTATGTCCAGAATACCCCAAAGCTGGAACTCAGAGCAAGTGTGTCTGAGTAAGTTCATGTGTGGACCCTTTAAGAGGAACCTGGGATTCTAGCAGCCTTCCTTCTTAGCCACATTCCAAGCTGTGTTTTTGTTTTTGTTTTAAAGATTTTATTTACTTATTTTTAGAGAAAGAGGGAGGGAGGAATACAAAGCAGAAGAGAAACATCAATTGGCTGCCTCTTGCATGTACCAACCAGGGAGGCCTGCAACCCAGGCCTGTGCCCTGCCAGAATGTTGAACCAACACGCTTTCAGCTTGAGGAATAATGTTCAATTCAGTGAGCCACAACAGTCAGGGCCTGAACTGGAGTTTTTGCAGCCAGAAGTTACAGAGATTTCTTTTCCTTATAACTGGAACCCTAGTCTGAGGGTACTGATGAGACCCCTCTCTCCTCAGGGGGAACTCCGAAGCCAAGGTACCCCTTCTGATTTTTATCCATTATACATAGGTGTGGGACCCACTAGCTCCCAAGTCTCTGCCCCTCCCACCAGTCTTCATGTGGCTTCTTCTGTATATCATAGTTGTAGGACTTCTGTTTAGCTCGATTTCAGGTGGTTCTGAATGATGATTGTTCTGTCATTTAATTGTCACTTTGATGAGGCTATGAGAAGATTCAAGTACTGCATTTTCTTACACTGCCATTTTGGAATTCTGATTTTTAAAAAAAATTATAGTTGAGGTTCATCTAAATTAAGAATGGCCTTGCGGGAAGCTGGGTATTTGCAGGAAGAATTCTGATTAGATTTTCATTTGTCTTCTATCTTTGAGAAACTTCTGGCGTAGAATGCTTCTGAGGTGTGACCTTATCCTCACGCCCTTTCAGTGGGGTGAGGAAAGGCTTATTTACTGGGCATCTCCAGTTGATAGCACCAACTTTGTGGATTATGCCATAATATTAAGCAAGTGTCAAGTTGCATTATGAATATGCTCTACTTCTATATGAAATCTTCTTTGAGATATAAATATTCATATTTATTATATCTGCATATTCAAATGAAGTTGCATCGTAAGTACACAGTGCATTATGAGTTTGTGATGCTTCCATGTGAGAAGTAATAGGCAAATATAATCTACTTTGCACCGAGTTAAAATGTTTTTTTTTTTTTTTTTTGCGCTACTATGAGAACTTGTGTATCCATGTGAATAGTAAGCAGATGAGTGAAGTGAGTTTAGGTACAGTGGAGTCTTTTATATGTAGATCAGGTTTTTTAAAATAAAAATTGTATAGAATCAAAATAAAACTAAAGTTTTCTTAAGAAGTTGTTCATGAGAGATGAACATCACCTATTGCCTCACTGAGCCCTAAATATCTGTATTTTCCTCCAAGTGTTTTAAAGGTTTCTCTTTTCTTAGTTAAGAAATCGATGACCAGCTAACTTTTGTTTGCAGGATACTAAATTGAAAATGCGTATTGCTAAACCCTAGAATTGTTCTTAGCATAATAGGGTGCTCAGATACTAGAGGCATACGTGAATTGTGATGACCGAGGGGACCTGGAGCACCTGTTCCCATTTCTATCACTCATTTATCTACCCTGTGCTATTACCTGCCCTTTTTATGTTTCAAATTATTGAATGCCTATAATTAATTTTTGGTTAGTTGAGTGAGCTTGGGCTATGAAAAGCTGAATATCCAACCATTTATAGATGGAATACATTTTGGACGGCCTGATAATTTTTAAATGAAGTCATTACATGCTATTCATTGATTTGTGTTCTGAACACTTGTGACATCTGAAACAACTTTTAACTTTTCATTATTAGCAGTGAACCTCAATGATGAGAAATAAAATTTAGATTCCCTCATAAATTAAAGATCACATGGTGTTTATTATGATTTCTTCTTATGAAATAAAGAGGGATGTGTCACATCACACCATCAGGACCCCGGGCACATTAACACAAGCATATGATATTATACTCTTAAAATATTTCAGCCTCACAAATTATACCTTTGAAAAGGTATAATTATTGAGTTTACTTTCATTGTGTTGCTCAATTTATTCTAGAATATTATAATTTACTGTTAAATAATAGTTATATTTTACCCCAATTTTCTGAATGTGTTTAAGTTTTTTGGGACTTCTATGGATGGGAATTACTAACACAAGATGAATTATAATTATCTAAGTAAAAATTTTAACCTGGTCAAATTTTCTTTAAATAAGTGGGTGTGAAGTTTAGCAGGATCAAAGGTAATTAATGCTTTCTGGCAGTAAAGTGTGATAGATACTTGCTTGTTAAGTCAATTACATCAAGACAAAACTTGAATGTGAAGTAAGGGTGCACTGTAAGTAAATTGCAAATAGCATTCACGTGACAGATCCACTAATTTGCCACTTGTTATTCCAGCAAGATTTGAAAAAACAGATAGCTGAAGTTGCTTTAAGGAACACAATTTACTGTAGAGATACCCCAAGAGAAAACTTTATACTTCAGCTTTGTGTGTTGGTTTTGCCAAGTAGTCACCTAGGGTCTGTTTTGGAACAATCTTGATCATTCACACTAAGCAATAATTGTGTAGAAAAATTGGAAACAATTAAACACTCTGATTCTTGTAATATATTGCTATTTGCTTAAGATATGCAAGTACTTGCTGCAGAGTATCAGTGATATTGGCCTAAAATGTGAGTTTAATAGGAAAACCTGTGGAAGAAATGACAATATTCCCCATTGAGCTGAAATTTAATGAGGATGGTGGAGGGATGTAATTATGTGTTCTACCTGACTCAACTTTTAATTTAGCTGAAATCTGTAATATGTATACTAAAGTTATTGGTACTTAGTAAAGTAAGTTACAATTTTTGCTTGGTGTTTAAAAAAAAAAAGAATCAAACCAAAGTTGGAAAAATAAAAATTTTACTACATCATCCATAAATTTATATTCACATTGCCAGGAGTTTTGAAGATGAGGAATTTAATTCATTTAAGTTAGTTATAGTTAATAATACCTAAGATAAATATTTATACAACTTATTCTTTCATTGATTGTGGGTCCTCTTGATTGAGTGATATACTCTTGTTTAGCATTCAGATACCATGGTTTCTTCAGATATGGGCATTTTTAACCTTTGGCATTTATTGATGAAAAATTGAAAATGTCTGTTGAAGATGAAAATGTATTTCATAATTATAGGTAGTTGAGGTTTTTTTTTAAGTTTAATTTCCTGTCACAAATACTAAGTTTTACTTAGTCGATTCTGATGACTAGATTCAATTTTTCAGTTAACCTAATTTCCCTTTATACCTGGGAGGTGTTTAGAGCAGGCTCTATGAAAGACTGTAGTAGATTCCAGCATGAGTAGAATAATTTTTACCACTGAGCTTCCCAGAAAAACATTCTAAAATGGTGCATAGTATTAATGATAAAACCTACACACGTTTCTGGAGATATGGGCCTCTCTGTAATGGGAAAGTGCTTGGATAATTCTGGCTGTTAATTTAGAAACAGTCTTATAGACTCTCATTTCCTTATGTTCCTCTCAGGCCCCATTCACAGTTCCCAATCCTGCATTTCAGGTAAGAACCTGAACTGGCACCAGGTAGGTATAGGTTCAGGTTCTGACTCTGTCCCCTACTAGCCCTATGACTCCAATCAAGAGCCTAGCTAAATGTAGTTTGATAATACAAGTATAATGACAATAGCTCCCACTTTATAGAGTTGTGGGGATTACGAGAGTGAATACTTGTAATGCCCTCAAGCGCAATGCTTGATGCACATAGTCATAATTTTTTTTTAGGATCAGCAGCAAGTCTCCAGCTGTCTTGGTTGCATCAATTGCCCAGCCTTCATTTGTATTGTAGTAAGAATCAATTTCACATCTCCCAGCTTTCAATGTCGGTGGAAAAAACTATATTCTCCATACATTTTGTTTTTGTGTGCCTCCTTAGTGTCATATTCTTTATCTGAGTGCTAATTTTTTCTTGCCTAATTGATAACAGTACTATTAAGTAACTCAGATGATGATGATATCAACAACTCAATTAAAATTTATTGATTTGAGAGAGGAAGACAAAGAGGGAAATGTTGATTTGTTATTCCAGTTATTATATGCATTCATTGATTGCTTCTTGTATTTACCTTGATTGGGGATCAAACGGGCAACTTTGGGATACTAGAGTAAATACTCTAACCAATTAAGCTACTGGCCAGGGTTCAACAACTCAATTTTCAGCACTTATTGTATGCCAGGAACTTTGTTAAGCATTTTATCTGCATGATATTAATTAATCCTTAAAGATTTTAAAAAAGATTTTGGTTATTATTTTTCAGAGAGAGGGGAAGGGAGAGGGAGAGGGACAGAGGCATCAATGTATGGTTACCTTTCACCTGCCTCCAGCTAAGGACCTGGCTGGAGACCTGGCTTGCAACCTGGTTATGTGCCCTGGTTGGGAATTGAACCAGCGACCTTTGGGTTTGTAGGCCGGCATCTTATCCACTGTGCCACCAGCCAGGGCTCCTTAAATAATTAAAAAAAAGATTTTATTATTCTTAGAGAGAGGGGAAGGGAGAGAGGTGGAGAGGGAGAGACATCAATGGATGGCTGCCTTTCACCTGCCTCCACTGACTAACCTGGCTGGAGACCTGGCTTACAACCTCATTATGTGCCCTGGCTGGGGAATTGAACCAGTGACCTTTGGGTTTGCAGGTCCTTAAAGAATTTTGATTGAAAAATATAAATAGACTTATTTTATAAATGAATTATATATTTAGAGGGGTAAAAAAACAACCATTTTCTACTTTTTATGGAAAAGTTACCAATATGAGGTAGTACAGAACCACAAAGTTTGGAAACAGGATTGGAATTCATATTTTTCCAAAACTGATCCTGGAAATCCATTTCTACATAACAGAAACAACAATTCAACAATTAACTTTACTCGGTGCTTGTGACATACATTGTATTAAAAACTTCATGTTTTATCTCTTCATTTCTATGCCAATCCCGTGAAGTACTATTATTTTAATTTTATATAGGAAAAAACTGAGGGTAAATACCTCACCAAAGGTTATGAAGCTAGTGTATGGGGAGCCAGGTTTTAGCCTCCCAGATAATCACATTTCTCCCTTAACCACTAATGCTTTGCCTCTCATTATGTGTGATGAGATGGATATATAATGGATTGCATATGAGTGTTATGAGGTCTGCTCAGAAAGTATCCAGCCAAATAATATGAAAAATAGAGGCATTTATTGAAAAAGATACAAGATACAAGAAACATTGTACATAGGACAATGTTGCCTGAGTCCCCTTCAAAGCAGGCACCTTGGGACCTCACACAGTTCTCCTAGTCACCACCAGCTGCCCTCTTATATTTTCCTGAATCTCATCGAAGTTCTGAAATCTTCTCCCTTTCAAAGGTGATGTTAGTTTTGGAAAAAGCCAGAAGTTGCAGGGCACCAAATCTGGGCAGTAGGGAAATGAGTAACCTGGGTGGTTTGGTTTGGTGTCTTGTCAAAAAAACTGCAGGAACAGTGTGTGTTGCCCTGATGAAGGTGCCCATAGCTGCAGCCTTCTGAATCATCCAAATAGTGTCCATGGAGGAATGTTCAAGCTTCACACAAATTTAGATGCAGAATTATTGCTCAGTCATTTTGAATGAGATGGCCACACAGTACACATGCTCACTCAATAGCATCTACCAGACACACTGACTAGTACAGTGAAGTCATCATAGTTCACACATGAGCATTCCAGTCCACTCTCCCTGGCTGCTAGGCTGCATCGATGTCTAGCAAATCAGTCTCACTATATTAACAATGGTTGGGTTCCAGACAGACCTTGTGTATCTTTTTAGCACTAAGCAAAATTTGAACAACTGTCAGAAAAATCTTTTTTCAATGTCTTTCTTTGCTTTTGTATGATTGCTGTTTTCTACGATGATATAATTCTAAACCTTCTCTGCCAAATCCTACCTCTTTCATTTTTCCCTTGAATGGACTCCAGATAGTCTTCCTGGACCAGTAAAACAATGGCATGGCTCCTAATTCATATTAACAGTGCCTTTTGCCCAAATTCATGAACTTATGTCTGTGTGTTTGTCTATTTTCTATTCAATGTCAGTTACATAGTTGCTTCTTTGTCTGCATTACAATTTTTATAAATAATTGAGTTCAACAAAGGTAGGAAGCATGTTACCTCCTGGTGTCTCCTTGATGTATGTTGCATGCAATAGGACTCAGTCAATAGTTTTTCATGAGTATATAAATTTAAGATCAGCAATGAAAACTGCCTTAATGGTTTAAACCTGTGTGGGCCATCTGCATATTTTCTGTGTACAGTTCCGCATACAAAGTGTTAAATTTGAGATTTCCTCTTACTCTGGAGGCATAGTAGAAATGATTAGGTTGAGAATCACAACCCTGATAATTAGCTTAGAGATTCTGAATCAGGATGTGTGCTGCAAAAAAAAAAAGTGATTTTTTGGAGCATTTGGCCCTAAGGGGTTGGATAACCAGCTGTCTCAGATTTTATACCTGCTAACATCTGGTTCAGTCAGTAGGTACTAGGAAATGTAACAGAGCAGGAGGGAGTTCTCCTAACTCTGTCTTGACCTCTGGAGAGTAGGACAAGGGCCTGATTCTCTTTTGGGAACAGTTGGAAAAATAAAGAATTAGTTATGTTGTATAACATTTGCAAAATGCTTTGTAAGCATTTTTAAAACCGTCCTTACTCTCAATTCTATATGAAGTAAATTTGTATGTCATCCCCATTTTATAGAGCTTAGTAAAGTGCAGAAAGATGTAATTTCCTTGCTTTGGTACCCAAATGAGTTAACAGCAGGCCAGAACAAATACTTGTATACTTTCAAGGGCCAGTCTATTTTTTTTTACAGTTTTCATATTATCTTACTTCAAAGGGAAATAATACCAAGAGGCAAGGAAAATGGAAAAGAAAAATAGTAGAGTGACCAAGAAGGAAAGGTTAAAAAAAGGAGAGGATTATTTATGTACTTCTCATCTTTTTGAATCTCAAATGTGTGTTGGTTCTGTAGTGGTTTTAAAATATATTCATATTCCATGAGCTGTCCAAAGATAACATTACTTCTTTGTTCTACAACTCATATAATCTTGCTCACTGATATCGCCTCAATCTGACCCCAACAGTGCTGTGTGGTTGCAGGGAAAGAAAACCCTAACTTAGGACTTTAAGCTTGTAGGTTTGTGATTCTTCAGACTTTTCCAGTTTAACTGATCTTTTGGTTGTTCCATGGACCTTGTCCCTTTTCCCCAAGATATTACTTGAGTTCAGGAGAAACACTGATGATCTCAGGGCACTGAGGTGTTTGAGGAGGGCCCTGATCTTTTTCTGCTCTTGGCTGCAGGGTAGCTATGTTTCCTCAGGGTGAGGATGGGCTGACTGGCCTCTGCCGAGGTGTGATTGACTGATAGTATACTGGGTGTTCTGGTTTCTTGCTACTGTGTATAGTTCGCAACAGGTGTATCCCCTGTTTTTTATACTTTTCATGGCCTGGTTTTCTCATTGATTTTTTGTGGGCCTCCTCTCAGCACCAACTCATTGTGGAGAATGCTTGGGATGGGGCTGGCTATCTGCTGGCTATTTCCATGCAATTAGCTTCTTCCTCAACAGGTTTTCGGCTATCTTCTATCTCCATCTCATGGAACAAGGGCACTTCCAAGTACCCTCTGTACTGCATAGGAGAGAACAGGTTGAGAATATTAACTCAGATTCTTTCTCTGCCCATTGCCATTATTCTGCTTTGCTAATTCCTAAGTTGATGGTGGACTTGCTGCACAAACTATTTCTTCCTAAATTCCCAAAGGAGAATGGGGCCAAAGTGTTTTTGCTTTTAGCATTGCCCCCCAAAATCTAACAAAATTCCCCCTCTTAGACTTGCACCTAGAGTGCTAAAGTCAGAGTAAGAGTCTCATTCTCTCCTTTTATCTACTTTATCTTCTTCACACAATTTAACACCCAATTCCCTAGTGTGCTTGTTATTTGGGTTGGATTTGAGAGGGTAAGTATTGTTGAGGAATTCACACATTGTTGGCAACAGTTATCCTTGGTGTGTTCATAGGAATAGTGCAATCTCATAGTTGGAATCATGGCTTTTAATCATAATTCTATAACTTAAGCAATTTTACTTAACCTGACATAATTGTGTTTTATTCATCTCTAAAAAAGAATAATAGTTGTCCTTTGTATCTTGTACAATTGCTGTGAAAATAAAAAAATATATACAGTATATATTTATATATAAATATTCTGGGAGGAAACAATTCTACTGATGGTAATGTAATTATTTATAGCACTTGTGTAAGCTCCAGGAATAGATTTGATGGTTTAACCTCAATATCAAGATTCTCTCTCTTTTTTCCTCTCCTCATGAATTCACATTTGAATTCATGTTTGAATTTGTCTAAGATTGTATCTTCATGATTTCTTCATTTATTTGCATTTATAGTTAATTTTAATTTTGACTAGGAAGATAGTAGTTTTTTAAAAATTTAATTTTAAAAATTCAACTCCATATATTCTCTTCTGGACACTAGAAGATATTGCAGAGTTTTTAGAACATACAATCTGATAATTATAACACATTAGTGTCATGGATGAGTTCATGGATAATACAAAAACTGTTGGGTTCTAATGTTTGTCTTATAATGATATATATTCATAAAGTATATTTAATAATACCACAGCTATTTTTATATGTATAGCTCTTGTATTTGTAAAATACATACATATACACACATAAAATATATATAGCAAACAAACACACTCATGTATGAACATACAATTTAGAAAAGCTGGTATAATACAGAAATTTAATCTAGTAAGTGCTCTGTCTGCTTTCCTAAGTAAATAAAGTAGATAGTGTATATATAATATATATATTATATACATAATATATATACACATGTGTATTTATATATATGTGTGTGTGTATATATATCTTTCATAAAACATATATTCTATGCCATTGAGGGGTCTTCTCTATATTTATTCTCTAAATCAGTTCCCATTTGGAGGTTGGCCAAAATAAAGACTAGCCACAAAGAAATATTGGACTTAGTTGATGTCTGTAATACTAGCTTTTGGAGACTCTTAGTTCCCAAACCAAAAGATTTGGTCTAACCTTTTGCAGATAAAACCAGTTTAGTTTGTGTAATGGAGAAGGAGAAATCAAAGAGAAAGATAGTTACAGCTAGATTGCTATGATGATCTACAACATGAGATATGATGCATAAACATTTTTCTTTTTTAGTGTTAATATCTGTTTCCACAAATCCCTGATGATTATACCTTGGTTGAATGTAATGGTTTAGGAGAAATATTTTTTAAATATCTATTATAAAACCCACAGAATACTTTTGAGTAGACTATTTTCAATGGATAAAAATGGTTTAAGAATGAAAATTTTCTAAGATACATGGATACTCATTGGCATACCTTTGAAATGAAACTTAATCTGCATTAATTTTAGAATTGTATCTAATGATGTTGTTAGAAGTAATATAAAACAATAAAAATAATCAAGATGCATTTTGCAAGTATTAAACAAATTATATATTTTGTTAAAACAATGAAAGAAATCACAGTTGTGGATATCAGATTTGGGATTCATACATATCCTTTTGAATTAATAGGAGTTTTGCATTATATTGTAATGTAGGAGATTTTGTGTCAGAGGGCCTGAAGGCCTCTTCCAAAGATGGGTATATCTGAGTATTTTGAACAGGAAAAGAGCTTCATCTAATTTTGGAAGCATCATGGTAGATGCAAAGACATCATGAAACCCCAAATGAATGATTAGGCTTCAAACTCAGAGTTTCTTTTTGAAATTGAATCCCAAAAGAAGTTATATATTGGCTGTATAATTTTTACTTGGAGGATACCTTTAAAATTTGTTACATTACTGAACAAGCATAATTTCAAGACCTAATGAGATTTATAGTAAAAATAAATATTTTCTGAGTGTCAGTAGTGAGGGAGATATTGAAACCTAGCATGTCTTAATATTTAGTTAAAGGAAATTCTTTTTTGTCATGGTAAGTTAGGCCTATTTCCTATTACTGAGTAAGAAATACAGCAGCCTCATAGGTTGAACTTGGAAAAAATACCATTTATAGGCACATGCACAGCTAACTTTTGTGGTACCTTATACATTTTGCAATCTTCTTTTTTGTTTGTTTTGACCAATTGCTTTCTTTGGTTACCCAAATGCTTGATAATTTCTAACCCACAGGGTATATATTTCTTATGTCTATTATCCTTAAATGTTGCCCTAATTTTAAAGCTCTGTGAAATACTCTGCTTTATAGCAGGATAGTTCCTTTAGCAAAGATTCCTTCTGTCTTTTCCTCCCACCCCTCTCTTTCCTTATCCTTCTTTTTCTTTCTTTCCTCATTTATTGCTCCTTTTTGTCCCATCTGGAACCCCCCATTAAAGGTAGTAAAATATGTATTTAATTATTTAAGCATTATAAGTTCTGTAATTCAGAATTTGTCAAAACATTTGAGAGCTTTTTTCTATAAATAAATGGAAAATCAAATATTAAAACCATATTGTGTACTTTTAAAAAGTATGATACATGAAAAAATAACTAACATTCTTTTGGATACTTTCTAGAACAGTGTCATATCATGTTCAAATACTGTTTTTGCTCTGGGGCAGAGGTGGATAATGTTTCCATCATATGTCTGAGATCTGTCAATAAAGTAGAAATAGTGAAGCAGAAAGTGGCTGTGTTGGCAGAAGCTGCAAAATACGTTTGGAGGAGCTTCAGCTCAAGAAAGCCTATGTATAATGTTTGTAACCCTCCAGAAGTCATATGATGAAACCTAACCCCTGATGTAATGATACGTGGAGGTTGAGCCTTTGGGAAGTGATTGGGTCGTCAGGGTAGAGCTGGCATGAACAAGACTGGGCCCTCATAGAAAAGACTTCAGAGAGCTCTCTCCCTTCTGCCATGTGCAAGAAACAGCTAGAAGACCACAGCCTGTGAACGAGGAAGTGAACTCTCATCAGACACTGAAGATGCCAGCATCTTGATTTTGAACTTCCCAGCCTCTAGAACTATGATAAACAAACATAGACTATTTATAAGCCGCCCAATCAATGGTATGTTGTTATAGCAGCCCATAGGGACTGAAACTGTGTAGGAAGCAGCAACTGAGATGGTAAAGCAACAATGGGTGTGTGGTAGGTGGCTAAAGTGCTTTTAAATGGAAAATTAAGGTGTTATCTTTCTTGAGCAATTGCATTCAGTTGAGTGTCAAAAAGAGGTAGCAAGAGCAGGAAAGGGAGGCAACCACATGAATTAGTATATTAGCTCTAGTTGCTCTAAGATTGTTTTTTCTTGACTAACATAATTCATGCTGTACCTTTAAGTATAAGTTATGGTTTTGTTATATTTATGAAATATCCGTAGAGTCCTTAAAGCTGGCTTTACTTCATGTGCAGAGCACTAGGTAGATGTAGTTTTTAAGCAAATCACTAGAAATTTCAGAAAACGTTGCAATATGTTAAGTGATTTAAGTTGTCAGGAAGGATCAGAGATTAGTTTCTGAATCTCATGTTTAATTTTTTCATGCCAAATAGTACTGGAAAACAGAGGTTAGCTATTACTCTTTCTTGACTACTTCTCTTCTTGATTGAAATTGACATTTTTATGTGGGCCACAAAGCATACAAAACACAGTTGTGTTCTTTCTCTTAATAAAAGTATTATGTCAAATAAAATTCAGATCATACACATTACTTTTCATTCTGGTAATGGCAATGAATGATCTGTACTAATTTCTTATAGAAGATAGATTTTGGAGTTCTTTATATATTTTTGAATATTAACCCCTTGTTGGAGCTATTGCTTGCAAAAATCTCCCATTTGGTTGTTGCTGTTCATTTATTTATTTTTTCCTTTACTTCTCTTGTCTTTGGGGTTAAATTCATAAAGTCTTCTCTAAGTCCAAGGTCCATAAATTTAGTACCTATGTTTCTTCTGTGTAATTTATTGCCTCAGACCTTATATTTAGGTCTTTGATTCTTTTGAATTAACTTTTGTATATACATGGGGGCAAATAGTAGTCTAGTCTCATTCTTACAACTACAAACAAATAATCCAATTAAAAAATGGGCGGAGGATCTGAACAGACACTTCTCCCAAGAAGACATACAAATGGCCAGCAGATATATGAAAAGGTGGTCAACTCACTAGTAATTAGGGAAATGCAAACAAAACTGTAATGAGATACCACCTCACACCTATAAGAATGGCTATTATGAACAAGACAAGTAATAACAAGTATTGGAGAGGTTGTGGAGAAAAATGAACCCTATTCACTGCTGATGGGAATGTAAATTAGTATAGCCATGATGAAAAACACTATGGAGGTTCCCCCCCAAATTAGATAGAGTTATTATATGACCCAGCATCTTTCTTCTGGGTATCTACCCCTGAAAAGTGGAAAACTTTTATTCCCAAAGATATATGCACCCTTATGTTCGCAAGCAGTATTAGCCATTGTGGGCAAGGCATGGAAACAACTTAAGTGTTCTTTGATAGAGGATTGGATATAAAAAGATGTGGTACATATATACAATGAAATAATACTCAGCAATGAGAAAAGATGAAATACTTCCATTTACAACAACATGGATAGACCTTGAGGATAACATGTTAAGTGAAATAAATCAGTCAGGAAAGGCTAAGAACCATATGATTTCACTAATATGTGGTACGTAAAACGGAAACTCATAGACACAGACAACCATATGGTGGTTACTAGGAGGAAGAGGATTCAAGGTATTATAGGGTAAAGGGGACCAAATATATGGTGATAGAAGATAATTTGACTTTGAGTAGTAGGTATATAATATAATATACAGATCATATATCAGAAATGTACACTTGAAACATATATAATCTTATCAACTAATGTCACCCCAATAAATTTAGTTTAGTTTTTAAAAATTAATGTTATATTTTTTCAATTACATTAGTCTGCTTATTCCCCTCCCTCCACCAATCACCACACTGTTGTCCATATCCACACATCTTTTCTCCTTTTTGCTTAATCTCTACACTTCCTAATCCCTGCCCACGCCCCCGCTAGCTGTCATCAGCTCTCCATCTATGAGTCTGTCTCTGTTTTGTTACTTCAGTTTGTTCATTAGATTCCACATATGAGTGAAATCATATGGTATTTATCTTTCTCTGACTTTCTTAATTGCACTTAGCATAGTGTTCTCTGGGCCTATCCATACCATTGCAAAGGGTAAGATTTTCTTCTTTTAGATAGCCCAGTAGAATTCCATTGTGAAAATGTCCCATAGTTTGTTTGTTTGTTTTTTATCCACTCATCTGTTGATGGCCACTTGGGCTGCTTCCGTATCTTGATGATTATAAATAATGCTGCAATGAACACAAGGGTGCTTATGTTTTTTTAAATTAGTGTTTTGGGTTCCTTTGGATATATTCCCAGAAGTGAGATCACTGGGTTAAAAGGCAGGTCCATTTTTAAGTTTTTGAGGTATCTCTGCACTGCTTTGCACAGTGGCTACACCAGCCTGCGTTCCCACCAACAGTGAAAAAGTGTTCTCCTTTCTCCACATCCTTTCCAGCACTTGTTGTTTGTTGATTTATTGATGATGGCCATTGATGATTTATTGATGATTATTTTGACAGGTGTGAGATGGAATCTCATTGTGGGGTTTTTTTTTTTTTTTTTTTTGCCTTTTTAAAAAAATGTTATTGTTGTTGTATTACATTCATCCCCTTTTTGCTCCCCTCTGTCCCCCTCCCCACCCACCCATTCCCCCCAAAGTCAATCCCACCTGTTGTCCATGTTCATTGTGGTTTTAATTTGCATTTCTATGATGAGTAGTGATGTTGAGCATCTTTTCATATGTCTAATGGCCATCTGTATGTTCTCTATGCAGAAGTGTCTATTCAGGTACTTTGTATATTTTTTAATTGGGTTGTTTGTTTTTTTGGTATTGAGTTTTCTAAGTTCTTTATAAATTTTTATAAGGGACATTAACCCTTATCAGATGTATTGGCAAATATGTTACCCATTTCTGTGAATTTTCTTTTTATTTGTTGATGGTTTCCTTTGCTGTATAAAAACACTTTAGTTTAATGTAGCCCCATTTGTTTATTTTTTCTTTTGTTTTCCTTGCCTGGGAAGATATATCTGATAAAATATTGCTACAAGCAATATCTGATATTTTGCTGCCTTGCTTTTCTTCTAGGATTTTTATAGTTTTGTGTCTAATGTTTGTGTCTTTGATCCATTTGGATGTATTCCCATGTGTGGCATATGAAGGTGGTCTAATTTAATATATATCCATACAATTTACCCAACACCATTTATCGAATAAACCATCTTTAGCCCATTGTATATGTTTGTGGAATCTTAATTGACTATAAAAGTGTGGGTTTTTTTCTGGGCTCTTTATTTTGTTCCATTAATCTGTCTGTTTTTATGCCAGTACCATGCTGTTTTGATACTATGACCTTGCAGTATAGTTTGATATTACATAGCATGATTCCTCCAACTTTGTTGTTCTTTCACAGGGCCACTATTGCTACATGGAGCTTTTGTGGTTCCATATAAATTTTAAAGATATTTGTTCTAGTTCTGTGAAATACAATATTGGAATCTTAATAGAAATTATGTTGAATCTATCGATTGCTTTGAGTAGTATAGACATTTTAATGATGTTAATTTTTCCTATCCTTGACCACAGTATGTGCTTCCTTATTTGTATCTTCTTTAATTTCTTTCTTTGGTGTCTTAATGATTTTCCAAGTACAGGTCTCTTACATCCTTGGTTAAGTTTATTCCTAGGTATTTTATTATTTTTGGAGTAAATGTGAAAAGGATGTTTTCTTAATTTCCTTTTCTGTTAGTTCATTATTTTCACATAAAAATGCAACTGATTTCTGGATATTAATTTTGAATCCTACACTTTGCTGAATTTATTTATAAATTTTAATAGCTTACTGGGGGACTCTTTGGGGTTCCCTATGTTCTGTATCATGTTATCTGCAAATAAATGATTTTACTTTCCAATTTGAATGCCTTTTATTTCTTCTTCTTTTCTTATTGCTATGGCTAGAACTTGCAATGCTATGTTGAATAAGAGATGTGAAAGTGGATATCCCTGTCTTGTTCCTGATCTTAAGGGGAATGCTTGTAGCATTTGCCTGTTGCATAGGCATGTTCTCTCTATTCCCACTTTGTCAAGAGTTTTTATCATAAAAGGGTACTAGGTTTTATCCAATGCTTTTTCTGCATTTATTGATATGATCATATGTTTCTTATATATCATTTTGTTTATGTGGTAAAACACATTTATTTGCAAATGTTGTACCAATCTTATATTCTCAGAATAAAGCTCACTTTATCATGATGTATGATTAAATTTTTTTTTAAAGATTGTATTTATTATTTCCAGAGAGAGGAGAAGAGAGAGAGGCAGAGAGGGAGAGAAACAGAAATGTATGCTTGCCTTTCACCTGCCTCCAGCTATGGACCTGGCTGGAAACCTCACTTGCAACCTGGTTATGTGCCCTGGCTGGGAATTAAACCAGTGACCTTTGGGTTTTCAGGCTGGTGCCTATCCACTGCTCTACCAACCAGGGCATGTGTGATCTTTCTGATGCATTGCTGTATTCAGTTTGCTAATATTTTGTTCAGAAATTTAGTATCTAATGCTCATTCAGGATATTGGCTTATAATTTTCTCTTTGTAGAAAATTATATTTCTCTTTATCTGGTTTTAGAATTAGGGTAATGTTGGCCTCATAAAATGAGTTTGAGAGGCTTCCCTCCTCTTGAGTTTCATGAAATAGTTTGAGAAGGGTAGGTGTTAGTTCTTTCCAGAATGTTTGATAAAATTCGTCTGTGAAGCCATCTGGTCCAGGGCATTTGTTTGTTGGGAGTTTTTTGATAACTGCTTCAATATCATTAGGTAGAATTTATTTATTCAGGTTCTCTGATTCTTCCTGATTTAGTTTTGGAAGATTGGGTGTTTCTAGGATTTTATCCATTTTGTCCAACTTGTCCAATTTGTTGGCATATACTTCTTCATAATATTTTCTTAAAACACTTTTATTTCTTTTATTTCTTGATGCCAGTTGTTACTTTTCCTCTTTCATTTTTTATTTTATTTTTGGGGGTCCTTTCTCTCTTTTTTTTTGATGAATCTGGTTAAAGGTTTGTCAGTCTTGTTTAGTTTTCCAAATAACCAGCACTTAGATTCATTGATCTTTTGTATCCCATTTTTTAGATTCTATTTTACTTATTTCTGCTTTGATCTTTGTTATTGCCATCCTTTTACTCACTTTAAGCTTTGTTTGTTGTTCTTATTCACATTCCTTTAAGTGTGAAATTAAATTGTTTATTTGAGATTTTTCTTTTCTTTTTCTTTTTCTTTTTGTTTTCAGATAGGCCTGTAAATGCTATGAATTTCCTTCTTAGGATTGCTTTTCTAGTGCCCCCCAAAGTTTGGATTGTTTGAAGATAGCTTTTGATTTCTTCCTTATCTCATTGTTGACCCATTCATTATTTAACAATATGTTATTTAGCTGCCATGTCTTTGCATGCTTTTTAGTGTTCTTCTTGTGATTGATTTCTAGTTTCATAGCATTAATGGTAAGAGAAGATGCTTGATATGATTTCAGTCTTCTTTAATTTATTGAGACTTGTTTTGTCTCACAACATGTGATCTATCCTAGAAAACATTCCATGTACATTTGAAAAATATATGTATTCTGCTGCTTTGGGGTGAAATGCTCTGAAGATATCAATTAAGTCCATTTGATCTAGTGTTTCATTTAAAGCTACTGTCTCCTTGTTGATTTTTTGCCTGAAAGATCTATCCTTTGAAATCAATGGGGTATTAAAATCCCTTACTATGCCTGTATTTCTGTCAATCTCTTCTTTTATCACCATCAAGATTTGCTTTACATATTTAGGTGCCTTTTATATCAGGTGCACAAAGGTTTACTAGGGTTATATCCTCTTGTGAAAATATTCCTTTTATTGTTATGTAGTGTCCTTCTTTGTCTCTTACTAGAGCCTTTGTTTTAAAATCTATTTTGTTGGATATAGTTCTATGACCCCAGCTTTTTTTTTTCTTTTTCACTTGCATGAACTATCTTTTTCTAGCCTTTATTTTTAGTCTGGGTGTATCTTCTGGTTTGAGATGGGTCTCTTGGAAGCAGCATATATATGGGTCTTGCTTTCTCATCCATTCAGCTCTTCTATGTCCTTTGGTTGTAGTATTTAAGTCATTTACATTTAAGGTGATTATTTTAGATATATATGTAGTGCCATTTTATTGTTAGATTGTTTTTGTTTTCCTCTGGCTTTTTTTTTCTTTCTCTTTTCCTTCTTCTTCTTAAAGCAAGCCCTTTAACATTTATTGCAGTACTGGTTTGGTGTTAACAAACTCCTTTAGCTTTTTCTTGTTTGGGAAGCTACTATTTTTCCTTCAATTTTAAATGAAGCCTTGCTGGGTAAAGCAGTCTTGGTTGTAGGTCCTTGCTTTTCATCACCTTGAATATTTCACTCCTTCCTGGTTGAGGAATGTTTCTGTTGAATAATCAGATGCCACCCTAATTGGTGCTTTTCTCTAGCAACTTTAAGGATTCTGTCCTTGTCATTAAGCCTTGTCATTTTAATTATGATATGTCTCCATGCAGACTCCTTTGGTTCCAGCTTGTTTGGGATTCTCTGAGCTTCCTCGACTTCAGTGACTTTTTCTTTCACCAGAAATGGAAATTTTCAGTCATTGTTTTTCAAATAGGTTCTCAATACCTTGCTCATTCTTTTCTCCTGGTATTCCCATGATGGGGATATTATTATGTTTCACATTGTCCAAAATGTTTTTTAAGCTCTCCTCATTTTTTAAAAATTCGTTTTTCTTTTTGCTGCTCTGCCTGGGTATTTTTTTTCCTACCTTGTCTTACAAAACACTGATTTGATCTTCTGCTTGAAAAACATTATCAAGTAAAAAAGTCAAGGATCTGTGCCTTAAAATTTATATTTTTAGTAGAAGACAGACAATAAATAGTCAAATAAAAAGTAAGTAAATTTCAGTATTTTAGAAAGTGATGGGTGCTATGGATAAAATAAAAATTAGAGTAGGTTAAGAAATATGGGGTTGTACATAATTTTAAGTTCAGATTAGTCCTCATTGTGAGGACTTGAACTTGAAGAGGGTATGGATAGCCATGAAGAAATCTGAGGCAAGAATGTTCCAGAAAGAGAAAGTAGCCCATGGAAATGTGTATTGAAGGAACAACAGAGATCAAAGTGTTTCACCATTTCTAGCATGCTTTGTCTGCTACTGAAATAACTATCTGGTGAGACATGAAGAATAAAGAAGACTGAGCAGGAACAGACAGTGACTATGTAGTGTTTCTAGTTAGGGGAATTAGCATGTGCAGGGAGGACTGAAGCAGGAAGGAGGTCAGCAATTTAAAGAATTAGACAAAGGCCATTGTGACTTAAACATGGAGAATAGGAAAGGTGGCTTGAGTTGAGGCTGTGGCCAGATTATTCAGGTCCTTAGATCATATTAAAGAGTTAGATTATATCCACAGGGACAAATAAAATCATTGAATAAGTTGCATGGGGTGCTGATAATATACTAAGGTCAGCTAACTAGGAGTCAGCAGGCCTGCACCTAGTGTTGGTGTAACCAAAAGCAGGTTCAGTTGCCTGTCACTGTGAAAGCCAATGCTCAAGAGGCAGGTGCTGATATAAAGGAAAGTCATTTATTTGCAAATGCTAACCATCTGGAAGATGGGCACTCATGTTGCTAAGCACATCTCCACCTGTCAGTGGAGGCAGAGGTTTTTATAAGGAAGAAGAGGGGAATAGAACAAGGAGACCGAGGAAGGAGATTGAAAAGTTCTCTATGTGCAGTTCATTCCGATAAAGCAAGTGATGATCAGTGTGTATCCTCCTGGTTTAGTCATCCAGGCTTCACGTCATCCTGGGCGCCTGTCACCCTGGTGCTATGAATGAAGGTTGGCAAATCTCTCAAAGCTGAGCTGCCTGAAGGTCTGTGTCTGTATTTTCTGAAGTTAGTTCCTAAGACCTTATACAAATATGCTGTTCATCTATAAACTACATATTAGTCAGTCAGTACTTACAGAAACAATGTCAAAAGAACACTGGGGTGGGCTACACTTTCCCTCTGTTACACTGGCCTTGGTACTAACTAGCCACATGACTTAAGTGAAAAAGACCCCTAGGCCTTATTTATTTATTTATTTATACCGATAACTAGAGTTATTTGCTACATTACTTTTTTTTTTTTCAGGAAACCGTAATAGATTGAATTGTATTCCCTCAAAGATATGTTAAAGTCATAACCCCCAGTACCTCACAATATAATCTTATTTGAAAATAAGGTCATTTGAGGTGTGATTAGTTAAGATTACATTAAACTAGAGTAAGGTGAGCCCAGAATCTAATATGATTGATATCTTTAGATAGAGAAGGAGATTTGTAGGCACTCAGAGGGAAGACAGCAAATGTAAAGAAATAGAGATTAGAGTGATGGATTTACAGGCCAAGGAGTTTAACTAATTACATCTGCAAAGACCCTGTTTCCAAATAAGATCACATGCACAGGTACTAGGTACTAAGACTTGAACATGTCTTTTTAGGGTAAAAAAATTCAACCCACTATATCATCTATTGTTCCTATTCTCTAAAGAACTGTCTATACTCATGGTTTTGAATTTCTCATCATCCCAAATGGTCCTGGATAATTTGGTTCTGTTTCTACCACTATAAACTAGCTGCCATGACAAGTCACCAATGATCCTTGAATTGACAAATTCTTTACATATTTTTAATTAAGTTTATTGAGGTGACAATCCTTAATAAGATTATTTAGGTTTCAAGTGTACATTTCTTTGATACATGATCTGTACAGTCTATTGCATTGTGTGCCCATAATATTTAATTCTTATCATACTTGATCTCTAGGGGACACTTAACTGTGTTGGCCACTTCTGTCTTCTTAAAGATAACCCATCCCTTAGTTTTAAATCCACATTTATGATTTTCTTGTACTTTTCTAAATTGTTAATCTTCTTTGTGTTATTCTTTTCCTCCTCCTGCTGCTTTAAGCACTGATTTCCTGAGAGTTGTGTGTACTTTTTCTGGTTTATTTATCCATCCCTATGTCTTCACTCACTGAATGTAATCTTTTGATGACTCTCCAATTTGCATCTTTAACCAGGCCTGATTTGGGCTCCAGATTACATTGTTGAAATGAATATTGGCATCTCTGTTTAACATATCTCAAACTGAATTTATTGTCTTATCTCTTAACCTATCCTGCTTACTCTATTCTTTTTCTGATAATGAGCATCATCTTCTACCCATTGATCTAATCAGACAACTGGAAGTTTAATTAGATCCCTCTGCAACCCTCACTTACTTCTCGCAATAACTTAGCCACCAATCCTTTTTATTCCTTTTATCTCCACTGCAGTGGCAGTGGTTCTGGGAACAGAGCTGGTCCTCCCATGACTAGTTTTGTACATTTTTAGTCTACTTTCCACTCACCATCAGAGGGAGCTTCTTTAACAAGAACCTTAGGATATAAATCTGTGTGACTACTTGAGTTTTGTTTTACTGCTTAGAACGTATCAAATTGCTGAGCATGGTGTGGATAATGAGCCTTCTGCCTATAGCCTGTTTTTTTTATCTGCCAGCACTAAGATGATGCTTTACTCACACCCAGGTGCAGCAGTTCTCCAAATATGCCAGGTAGTTTTCATAGAGCCCTGTTTTCCTTATCCTCCTGCCTGTTAAGAAAGCCTTTTCCCCATACCTACCTTGATGAACATCTTTCATCTTCCTTTGAATCTAACCTCTATCATATTTTCTATGAGCTTTCTGTGATTGCTCCCCATTCCCTATGCAAATAAGTTGCCCTTTTCTTCGATACAATCATATTATCTATGACACTTTAGGGATTAGCTGTGTGTGCATCTTTCCCCTTCTGCACTGGAAATGCATAACAGGTAGGAACTATCTGTACTCATGTTTTTGATCCCAAGATCAAGAAGAGTGCCTAGCAATAACCAGTTCCCAATGAATGCTTTTGGAAAGCATCACATATACAATTTCCAGGTATACCATTTTAAAAAAGAGCATAGTGATTTTAGGACTTTGATTTCTCTATGAACAAATTATTTCTCTGAGTTAACCCAGAAAAGGGCAAATCTTGAAGAGCATCGAGGAAAGAAAAAATATATCCAGCTAAATATAAAACTACCCCATAGAATAATAGGTAACAGAATATCATATACTGCAATTTTGCCATGTTCTACCTTCCAATGTGCTCTGTGGTTAATCACTTTTGATTTAAAATTTCTAAATTGATCAAAAGATCATCACTCCACTCTCAGTAGACACTTTAGGAGGGAAAGCATTCATTTACGTCAGCAGTAGCTACTGAATTAATATTTATTGTCTTCAGCTGAAAGGAGTTAGCCAACTTTTTCCATGTTACCATCCTGGAGGACAGAGGGAGGTAGTGACTGTAAACAGTAAGCAATAAGTCTTGCTTGAAGAGCCCAAGTCAATAAAGGTTTCCTCACAGTGAGGAAGCTGCTTCTAGCCCATGTTGAGTGCTCAGTGCTTGATGATGATGTTTCTGAATGGCTTTCCTCCCTTCTTTTCTCACTACTTGGACCCCTCCCCTAGGGCTCAGTAACACGGGTAAAGATGCTTTTTGACAGACAAGAGATAATCTTACACTTGACTTCCAATATCAAGGCATTTTAACTGGCACACTTTATATTGAATAATTCATGGGCATTCAAGCTTTACTTCACTCCACAAAGAAAGTGCTTTCTCTTAGCAGCCACAGTAGATATGAGCAGCTAATTCATTATTTAAAGGGATTAAGTATTAGCAACTGGTACTGGCTCTTCAGAGCTCTCTTTATTCCCTTTGCTCATGTTATCCCCAGCCTCTCAGCTGCCTAGAACAGTTTTTAGATTGATTTTACCATATTAAGTCTTTTAAAAAACAGATCTACCCCCAAACCTCACTATTTTCAGACTGCTTTGTCCTATTTTAAAAACGTAAAGCAAAGTGTGTTAGAACTCTGTGAATCTCTGCAGGCTCATGGGAATACATACAATTCCAACACTTTTGCTTTCAGTTAAGAAAATGTGGCAGGTGGGAGGAATGTAAGAAATCCAAGTTTGCTCACATTTACAGACCACTTGCTGCAACAGAGCAAGGAAAGCTTGGGTGTTTTAAACAGGTGGTGAAAGGGGATGAATCCTCAACTTTCAAGCATTGTTACTCTGAAAGGAAAAGTCCCTATGGAGAGCTGTCCTCTTTATATTTTCTGAGAAAAAGAGAGGAGGAAGGGTTTGAAATATCTGTTTCTCTTTTGTAGATAGATCCTCAGGTTGGATCTCATTCAGCACAAATTTTCGCTCTTTCATTTGCAGTTAAGAAAGGAGAGGAAGGTTTGTCAAGAGGTTACGAGGTTTCCCTTTCTGTAGACCTTGACAGAGGGTAACATAACGACGTAATCAGGACTGGGATGGTGAAATAAGAGAAAAAAAGGAAAAAGAAAAAATTATATATATGAGACTTCTTTTAAAAAGTGATTGATTCTAAGGAAAGGTATTTCTAGGATATGAAATAAAAGAAAACATTGAATAGTATGTTGCTTAAATCAGTAATAAAGGCTTTTCCTAATTTGATATTATTGATTAGGTTTAGCCTATTCTAAAAGTGTTTTTAAGTAAATATTCCACTAGAGTGATAAAATAAATTGATAGAATTAGTTTTACTCTATATGGCCTGAAAAACTGGGTGCCTCTAAAACTAAGGAACTAATAAACTCATATAGCTATATTTTTTCCATTTAAGTTATTAAAGGGTATGGGTTATAACTGAACTCCCTATACCTCTAATATGCTCATGAATTTGAGTATTTTTTACTTACTGCATAGGGAATATATTATATGCATACTCTATTTATTCAAAAATTTATTGAATGAGAAAAATAAAAAACAAATAGTAGGTGATCAATAAAAATGCATTTCTTGCCCTGACTGGTGTGGCTCAGTGGATTGAGTGCATGTGAACCAAAGGGTCACCAGCTCGATTCCCAGTCAAGGCACATGCCTGGATTGTAGGCAAGTTCCCTGGTTGGGGCCACATAAGAGGCAACCACACACTAATATTTCTCTCTTTCTCTTTCTCCCTCCCTCCCCCTCTCATTAAAAATAGGTCAATGAAATCTTTAAAAAATGCATTTCTTGAATGACTAAATCTTAAATAAGCCCATATCTGAGCGCATTATTGTGAAAAGTTTTGCTTTGAAAGGTAGAAAAATGAGCATGCATCAAAGATTAATTGACCTTTTATTGTATGAAAGGCAAATTCCTTTGTACTGACAAGTTACAGACAGAAGACACAACCTTCACTTCATAACACTTAATGTATACACTAGCCTTAGAACCTCAGGCAACAGAGAGGAAACTCACAGGAGACCAGAGGACTATCCAGGTTTTTCTTAAAGCTGATATTCTGTAAGATCTCCAAGCTCTTTCTTATCTTATATGCAACAAGGAGTCCAAAATGAAAAGAGTGCACTATGGTGTGTTGCTTGGCTTTGAAGTTAAAATGACTTTAGAACTGTTTCTAAACATAGTTCTACTATGCAATGGTTGTTGAAACCTTGTGTAAATGACATAATCTCACATGTCTCCTTTTCTCAACTGTGAAATGAGAACTTTAATGGTATCTACCTCATAGGTATTAGAATTAATGAGATAATGCCTAAAAATTGCTTAGCATAGTGCAGAACACATAAGAAACACTCAATAAACTTCTTTTCAAAATGTGTTTTTGAAACATTAATGTGCTACTGACAGAAATTAATTTGCGTTTGAGATTGTAGAAGTGTAGGGAATTGCTACATTGTACAACATTGGGTGTTTTATCAAATGCTACTGGTATTTTGACTTTATTTAAGTAGGTATTTCAGATTAGTTGTGTCAAAAGGAGGGAACATATCTTTACACTATTCTTGGACATAATTACCTATAGATATCAATAGATACCTGTTCAATATGATTAGGAGTGATTGCTTTCATTAGGGTGATTTAACATATCATCATTGAGGTAAAATGTGTTTTTAAAATATAGTTTTAAGCCTTGGCTGGTGGCACAATGGATAAGGCACTGGCCTGTGAACTCAAACGTTGCTGGTTTGATTCCCAGCCAGGGCACGTAACCTGGTTGCAAGCCAGGTCTCCAGCCAGGTCCTTAGCTGGAGGCAGGTGAAAGGCAACCATATGTTGATGTCTCTCTCCCTCTGTGCCTCTCTCCCTTCCCCTTTCTAAAAAAATAATAAAGAAAATCTTTCAAAATAAAAAAATAAAATGTAGTTATATTCATTGTGCAAATTTTTATAAACATTTTAAAGTTTTTGTAAAACTGTGACATTATTATTATATTATGTATTCATTATTTTAAGTGTTCCACTAAGAGAGAGAAAGGAATTGAAACTTTTATTTTTGGAATGGGAAAAAGGATTGGTTATTCTTTTATCATTCTCTAGTTTTAGAAACTTATTTAGGAATCTGAATGGTGAGAAGTTGAGACAGCGTGGTTGGGAACAAAAATCTTTTGGGTCTCAGTATTTAAATTGTGATCCCCAGGTTTTAAGATTATCTTTCGTATCATCCATCTTATAGAATCAACATGTTCCTTCTACTGATTTTCTTCCAGAGATATTTTGAGACAATGTTACCTTATTCTAACATACACACGTGTATATATACACACACATTTATAAACATAAAACTTTCAAATGTAGGCAGCCATTCTACTTCCTTTGCATTGATGCAATGTCAATAAAAAGAAGACAAAATGGAGAGGACTAAAATAAAGATTTATAAAAAATTTATAAACCATTCCAAAACTTTACAAAAGTAAGCTATATTTTTCCTTTGTAAGCATGCTTACTTTAATATGGATTAAAAATGCTGACAGCCAGTCTGTAGGAACAAATTGTGTTAGGCAGGGTTCATTTGCTATTAGTGAAGGGAGACAACTTCTCAATGGTAGGGCCACCTAATGGATGCTGAGTTGAGTTCTACCCACAAGTTTTGAATGTTGACAATGTGCCCTCCTTGCACCATATGCTAGGGACTTAAATAAGAACCAATGTTGAAATCTCAAGGAGCTAATGATGTTATGAGGATGTTTTCAACTAGAATATTTGTTTTATTTTTGAGGTGCGTAGCAAGTATTCAATTACTAATAATAGTCAAAGATTTAAAGTTGGGGAAGAATATTAAATTTTCATCTGCCCAAAAGGATTTAAGATTACTCCTACAATAATATAACTTGTACTCAAATGTACTCTGATTTGATTTTGAGAAAGCTAAGAGAAACCACAGCCTCCAGTGACCAACTGTGATGCTCTATAGCTAATAGTTTTGTGTTAGAACATTTTGTAGAATTTATGAATTGTGACATTATACTTTCAATGTTTTCTTTTTTTCATGTTTACTCAGTTGATTTTTTTTTCCATTTAAAAAAAAAAATTATTGTTGTTGTATTACATCCATCCCCTTTTTGCTCCCCTCTGTCCCCCTCTCAACCCACCCATTCCCCACAAAGTCAATCCCACCTGTTGTCCATGTCCATGGTTCCTTTATACTAGGTTCTTGTCTAAGCTGCTCCCCTTCCTTGCCTCTGCCTCCTCCTCCCCTCAACCCCCTTCCCCCTGACCACTGAAGGCCTATTCACTGTATTCATGTATTTGATTCTGTTTTGCTTATTGTTAGTTTTGTTCATTATTGTCTTGTAATGGGTGAGATCATATGGTACTCGTCCTTCACTGACTGGCTTATTTCACTAAGCATAATACTCTCCAGTTCCATCCATGTTATTGCAAAGGGTAGGAGTTCCTTCTTTCTTTCTGCTGTATAGTATTCCATTGTGTAAATGTACCAAAGTTTTTTGATCCAATCATCCACTGATGGGCACTTGGCTGTTTCCAGCACTTGGCTATTGTAAATAGTGCTGCTATGAACATAGGTGTACATAGGTTCTTATGAATTGGTGTTTCAGGATTCTTTGGGTATAGTCCAAGTAGTGGAATTGCTGGATCAAAAGGCAGTTCCATTTTTAGTTTTTTAAGGAAACCCCATACTGTTTTCCACAGTGGCTGCACCAGCCTGCATTC